>JAXQQM020072645.1:0-88748 GCA_034641835.2 Pinus albicaulis
ACACTCCTTATGAGGAAGGAGGATAAATAAGCAGCTGAAATAAACACCTAATGGTGTGAACATGTTGGGAAAAATATTTAGACACATGAATGCAGGTATTTCTTTGCCAATTCAAAAACTTTTACTTTTTCTTGCTTCTAAAACCCATACGCTACTTTGATGAAGCCACCTAGCATATATATGCGGAAATCCTTCATGCAACTCGCGTATACCCAGAGATCTAATTATACCATTAGTTCTTCACTTATATCATTCCATCATTCATTTATTAGATGTTCTATAAACAGTAAACATGTGCAGTAAGAACAGAATAAACCATCACACAAAGCATCACACATGAACACGAGGATTTTTAGGTGGAAACCCAAGTCGGGAGAAAACCACCGCTGCAGTTGCTCAACCTTCAATATTTTATTATAGAGAAAACATCTTACAACATATGTGCTGGCGCAGACTCCTACCAGCACGCAGGCACCTAAACATTTGACCTCTCTGAGAAGAGAGCTACAACCCCTGGCCCCGAAGGCTACGCCCTCGGCACACTCTATGGACCCGTTTCCGCCAGTTTTCTGGATCCAACAACTTCAATAGAACACAACTTACGAGACCACATTTCATCATATTTTCAGACTGGACCCACTTTCAGGCTGGACCCTCTCCATACATTTAAGCAGATCGAACATCAACAACGAGATAGCTAAAGCCAAATGGATCAGATCGGAGATTTCATACCCCTTGTTGACAAACCCTAGTTTGCATACGCGCTTTCCTTTTAATTATGTTGCGTATATACGCACTTTAGTTCACATCAACCTGCGTATACCTCTGTACAAATTACAGAGTTAATTTCACTGCGCATACGCGCTTTCTCTTCAGCAAAGCCGCGTATATACGCGCTTCCTCTGCGGCGAACTAGCGTATGATTCTTCAGATATTTTAGGTCATTGCAATTCTTCAGAACAGATACTTCACACAGATTTTACCCTTAACTTCAGACAGATGTTCACCTCATCTATGATCTAATCATTCCATAAATAGAACTAGCAAATACAAGTACAATACATATCTAGATCCCCTTCTTCATCACTCCATCATTGGTGCATCATACTTTCAGATCTTTCTTTCAACTGTAACCCTTTCCATTCAGATATACTCCAGAGAGAAGTATTCATTCAAGCTCAGACATCTTGCACCCACATTCGTGTGTTGCACAATGAATTTCTTCTCTTTATATAGGTTTACCCTTTTTCAATACCATGAGCCAAAACCACATTACATCCGATGGTATTCCTAGACAGGGTTGTTTAGACGAATCATAACCCAATACAATGGGTCAATACCATGGTGGTTACCCCTGGTTTTGCACTTTTTAGCGCTTTTACCCATATGGAAACCAGCGCGTTGTTTCCACGCGTGCATGTCGACTTCCTAAACGGTCCACGTATGCCTTGAGACATACTCTTTTCATCATAGATTTAGCACATATTGAATTCCTTTCTTCATTACCTTCTGTACTCTCTGTAGATACATCAGATTTTCATCTTTAAACAGGTTCATCAAGACATATTCTATCAAGCACAACTTCATCAAGTAAGTTGCCATCATCTTCATCAGGTGGGTTGCCATTCAAGAACGACTCTCTTCATCATATTGTCAACAAACATCTTATCACATCAGATTTACATCATTTACCAAGTCCATCAAGTCAAGAATAACTTTATCAGGTGTATTGCCATCAAGGACAACACATGCCAACAGTCTCATGTCTTCATCTTCATTCAGTGGGTTGCCATCAAGGACAACACTCTACATCATATTGCCATCAACATGATGAGGATCACCTTGAGTTGGCCATCTTTGACCAAGTCAACAGCGCTGCCTTAGAGAGGTGGCTTGCCTTAGAAGACAATGCAGCTTTTGGAGGGAAAGCATTCAAAAGTGAATGGAAACCCTAAATGTGGGACCTATGGTGAAAGAGAGTTCATTTTCTTTATAAGAGAGAAGATAGCAGCTCATTTGGTCATGTTTTGATTCAGAAATTTCGTAGTGAAGCCAAGGACTTGCACATCCGAGTTGTTTAGCAAGATTGCAGTGCTCTTGAGCATTGGGGGTGTTCCCGGTCGAGAATCCCCCACCTCTTCCTCAAGGAAGGAGAGGATTTGAGTTGCATTTCCTCCTTCCGGCATTTGGCCATCTCACTCCTTCAGTTGCAGCATTATTTCTGTAGCAGAATAGTGTTGTGTTGTAGGGGCAACAGTAGAGGAACTCTTAGAGCCTTTCTTGGCTTGCTTTTTCAGTGGAGGACTGATATTTCCTTTGGAGGAGCAGCAGAGAAGACTCTTGGGAAATATTTCATATACGTGGCATCAGGCCACTCATTCATCATCTCCCACTGCGCAGTCCCTTGGAGAAACTACGTTATTCCATGAGGGTAGTGCTGTGAGGGGTTCTTGAGCTCATCGGGTGGAGTGTTTTTGAGTAAAGGGGATCAGCCCCTTTTCCTCGAGGACATTATCAGAGGAGGGAATCATCATTTCAGATCAGCCATAGCTTCTGTTCATTTTGTTTCAATTGCAGTGACATTTTGTTTGTCACTTTGTATTTTATCTAGCATTTCTAGCAATCTCCCTGAGATTGGCTAGAAATCCCATATTCAACCCATTTTTCCATTTGTGGGCATTTCTTTGTATTTTTTCAGCTACATTATCATTTTTTATGTATTCAGTAGCTGCATCTCTCATAGAGACTGTGCAGTCACTGCTCTCTGGAATTTTGTACAGTAGCAACATCTCATGTATTACATTGCTGATTCATTGGAGGTTGGTTCTAAAAGCTTGAGGGCCTTGTTCCTCATGATATTTTTGTATCATCTTGCTGATATATTAATATAATGATGGCTTTAGTATTTATCCTCTCATGATACATTCAGATTTGCAGAGTTTCAGATTGATGTTTTGCATATTGATGTAGCTCACTCTTTGAGCTGACTTATGAGGTACCTAGGTTGGGAAGATCTGTTTAACCCACCTAGATTTATTTGTTTCAGCTCTCTTTCTGCATTTAGACTCCATATTATAAATATGAAGGGATCCCAGCCCTGAGCAACGTTTTATTTGCATAAAATTCCTTATATAGCGTTCCCATGGGAGGCATTGCAGAAATTCCTTGAAGGGAAATATTAGCTTTTGACAATTTCTATTGGCAGAGTCTGGTAGTGGGCCAGGTAGCCTCTGGATCTCATCCTTCCTTGTGAAGGTGACGTATCCAGTAAATGCCCCTACAGTCAACCTCTAAAATATTTCAGTGTTGATTGTTAATACCCTTGGAGTTGGAATATTGGAATATCTTAAGATATTCCCAATAGAGCAGAAAGTTCCAGATTTGGAACATTTAAGTGGTATCAGAGCATGATCTTGGCTCAGCCTGTGTTGAAGATCTAATGCTATTAGAAAGAGGAGCTTCTCTCCAAGGAGAGGATATTTACAAAGGAGACAAGGAAAGAGGAATGATGGAAGAGGAGGTTTCCCTTCTTCTTTTCTAGACCATTGAGGACATCATTGAAAATCTTAATGAAAGGGAACAGTGGGAAGATTTTTTGAAAAGGGTTGTGAATGGATCAAACCCTAGTTTTTTCATGATGGGTGTGAGCATTCAGCCACACATGCATATCCACAGCGGAGTCCTTTATCTATTTGCAAGCGGAATAGAGGAAGGAGATGAGGTCATTGGAAGAGCAGCGCTGCAACTCAAAGGTATGGCTCATGTTTGTTGTTTTGAAATTCCCATTTTACATTGCCATGCAAATGCAAAAACACATGAAGCATTCACTAAGGGTTTGATGGAAGAACTTGGTGAAACTCATTGTGACATAAACACAAACACTTTGCACGCACTGGAAGGAACCAACAGTGCTGTCACACTGGGAGGACATCCATCACCACATGGAAGTGAAAAGGGAGCTATTGCTTCCACTAGAGGAGCCCTTCTATCTTTGCAGGGAGTTCCAAATATTTTTGCATGTGGGAACCAAGGAACAATTCCCAAGCCCTATGTAGCATTTGCTGGGGTTTGTGAGATGGAGGGGGAAGAGAAGGATCAACATGGAGGGATGATGGGAATTCACCCATATCCATTTCAGAAACATTCTACACAATGGAAAGAGACTTCACTGTGTAGAGGAGAGAGGGAAAAATCAGTCCACTCATACACGCAGTCTATTTCAAAGCATGATGTCTCACTTTATGGGGGCATTCCACCTAGGAGGCCACTTGATTTAGAGTTGATGAGAGGCAACATGCCATTTGATTCACCACTCATGGATTCCGGAGGGGTGGAGACACTAGAGGGATCCAACACAACACAGAGGGTTTGGGGTAAACTCAAGGAGGAGAGATATACTCTCTCATTTTCAGTATCACCCATATTCATCAGTCTTATTGCACTGATAGAGTTTGCTGCATGGTTGGAGGATAGCATCTTCATGATGGAGGATGGCTACTCCAAGGATTTGGATGAATGAAGGTTCTTCCTTTGAGGAAGGACCCTTTCATGCATTGGAGTAGATGGAGGCCACTACAGCTTACATGGCCCAGGATCGGGAGATTCTTTGGAGGTGATAGTCTCTCATGGGAGGCTCATTTTCAGAGGTCCTTGTTTCTATTTGAGCATGAGTAGCTGCATGATGGGCATGGCAGCAACTTGGAGGATGACTTTGGCATGGGGGATGTCAAAGTAGAAGACAACAGCGTGAGGGGAGCACCATATTGCAGAACAACAACGCTGTCTATAAGGAGGATAGATCAGGGCTTCCTAGCTATGCACTTGGATGCATACTTTGATTGGCTAGAGGAGTTCACTTGGGAGGGAATTCATCATGACATCTATCAACATAGGGAGAGATGCATAGCTCGCTTGATTATGGTGGAAATAACCTCACAGCCACTTCCCTACTCATTAGAGGTAGAGGGAAATTCTCAGTTGGGCCATTTCAGCTCAAGAGCTCAAGTACAAATTGGAGAAGGTATAATCTCACATTTTGTATTGTACTTTCCTTCCTTGTTTGAGCAGCATGGTGATTCAAGAAGATTTGTTCCTTCTTGCATAATGTACAAGGATGTATTTGTAAACTTTTGTAGCAGAAGAATGGACCATTCTTATGGTGGTTGGTGGAGGGAGCCACATGCTCCTTGGTGTGCACCGTTGACACCAATTTATATTTTCATGTTCCTATCTTTTGAGATGTGTGTGGCAGCAAACACTTGTTATGTATATTTTTGATGCAGGCAAGAGGCTCACTGCGTTGGTCCCATGAGAGGAGCAGTGACCCACTCTCTAGTTGTCTTGTGACAACATGTTCTCATTGTATTATGCCACCTTGTATTGCTGATGCTTATTTATTCATAGGGAGAACTATTTGGAGAGTGACTTATATGTTGGGACAGCCCATTGGGAGCACTATTCTCCCCATTACACATGTTCTATATTGCAGGAGATACCCTGGGAAAACCATGATTGCCATACTATTACTTTTCTCTTCTTGTGGGGCAAACCACTTGGAGAATTTGGAGAGGCATTTAATGGCTGAATATTTTGATGGGGTAGCTTGGGCCACTCTTGGAGGCCATGCCATTTCAGCCAAAGGATAGAGGCAGCCCCATGTGTACTATAGAGGAAGAGAAGAGCTTATTCGGATGAAGCAGCAAAACTCTCCATTCAGCCCCATTACATTGCAAAAAACCAGGGGCAAGATTTCCATTTGGATGATAGCATGAATGAGGGGATCATCAGTAGGATTGTATTTCCCCATGCATGTCATCATTGCCACCTTGATAAGGCCATGACATAGCAAGGATATTTCCACCTACACCTTCTATCTTTTCGTAAGGTGCACCATTCCGGTTTGCATACTTGGGAGGAGGAATTGGAAGACAGTATTACTACATCATATCTTGAGTAGCGGTGGAGATTGTTGATGAGGAGGCCACAAGAGAAGAAGGGGGAGAAAATTTTGTTCTCTCTATGCAGTTGCTTGAGGGCAAGAGACATGTGGGAGGGGAGGATTGTAATGTTCCCAATTTTAGCCTCAAGCTAAAATGGAACATTAAAGTTGGCACATTTTTATTTTGTTTAATAAAATGGGTAAGGAGACCCCTTAACCCCTTAGTGATAGAGAAATAACACTCCTTATGAGCAAGGAGGATAAATAAGCAGCTGAAATAAACAACTAATGGTGTGAACATGATGAGGATCACCTTGAGTTGGCCATCTTTGACCAAGTCAACAGCGTTGCCTTAGAGGGGTGGCTTGCCTTAGAAGACAACGCAGCTTTTGGAGGGAAATCATTCAAAAGTGAATGGAAACCCTAAATGTGGAACCTATGGTGAAAGAGAGTTCATTTGGTTTATAAGAGAGAATATAGTAGCTCATTTGGTCATGTTTTGATTCATAAATTTCGTAGTGAAGCAAAGGACTTGCATATTCGGGCTGTTTAGCAGGATTGCAGTGCTCTTGAGCACTGGGGGTGTTCCCGGTCGGGAATCCCCCACCTCTTCCTCAGGAAGGAGAGGATTTCAGCTACATTTCCTCATTCTGTCATTTAGCCAAGCTCACTCCTATAGTTTCAGCATTATTTCTGTAGCAGAATAGTGCTGTGTTGCAGAGAAGACTCTTGGGCCATATTTCAAATTTGTGGCATTAGGCCACTCATTCACCATCTCCCACTGTGCAGTCCCATGGAGAAACTGCGTTATTCCATGAGGGCAGTGTTGTGAGGGGTTCTTGAGCTCATCGGGTGGAGTGTTTTTGAGTAAAGGGGATTAGCCCCATTTCCTCGAGGAAATTATCAGAGGAGGGAATAATCATTTCAAATCAACCATAGCCTCCTGTTCATTTTGTTTTAGTTGCAGTGACATTTTGTTTGTCACTTTGTATTTTATCTGGCATTTCTAGCAATCTCCCTGAGATTGGCTAGAAATCCCATATTCAGCCCATTTTTCCATTTGTGGGCATTTCTTTGTATTTCTTCAGCTACATTATCATTTTGTATGTATTCAAAAACTGCATCTCTCATAGAGACTACGCAGTCACTGCTCTTCGACATTTTGTGCAGCAGCAACATCTCATGTATTACACTGCTTATTCATTGGAGGTTGGTTCTAATAGCTTGAGGGCCTTGTTCCTCATGATATTTCTGTATCATCTTGCTGATATATTAATATAATTATGGCTGTAGTATTTACCCTCTCATGATACATTCAAATTTGCAGAGTTTCAGATTGATGTTTTGCATATTGCTGTAGCTCACTCTTTAAGTTGATTTATGAGGTACCTAGGGTGGGAAGATCTATTTAACCCACCTAGATTTATTTGTTTCAACTCTCTTTCTGCATTTAGACTCCATATTATAAGTATGAAGGGGTCCCAGCCCTGAGCAGTGTTTAATTTGCATAGAATTCCTTATATAGCGTTCCCATGGGAGGCATTGCATAAATTCCTTGAAGGGAAATATTAGCTTTTGACAAGTTCTATTGGCAAAGTCTGCTAGTGGGCCAGGTAGCCTCTAGATCTCATCCTTCCTTGTGAAGGTGACATATCCAGTAAATGCCCCTATAGTAAACCTTTGAAATAGTTCAGTGTTGATTGTTAATACTCCCGGAGTTGGAATATTGGAATATCTTAAGATATTCCCGATAGAGCAGAAAGTTCTAGATTTGGAACATTACATTCATGCTTGTGTATTGTGTGTGCACACTTTCTTACATGTTTCTACATGTTTTTTATGAAGTACTTGTTTATGCTAGGTCACATATTGGTCGTGCTTCGGTGCTATCCATGTATTCTTGCTTGTGTGATGTCATGCGTTGAACATGCATTGATCATTCATGAATTGTTATACATGTGAAGTAGGTGCATATGGTCAAGTTTGCATTGGTTTGATTGAGGTTTTTGTGCATAAGATGATTGTATGCAAGTATATCATCATGATGATATTTGTATGTTATGATGCTAATGTGTTGGATGAGATAGAGCAAGAGATGCAGATCATGAAGGTGACGTTGCAACAATAGACTTTGGGGTAAGACTAAGTTGCCATACACATATGTTAGTTAATGGATTTTTATATGCATTAGGGTTATATATGTGTTTGTCATTCTATTATTATCAAGGTTATATATTTGATAAATTCTAGTCGATCAGTGTAGTCATATGCATTATGGTTATGTGTATGTCTTTCATTCTATCGATTTTATGGTGACATACATGATTGATGTTAGTTAATTAGTGTGATCATATGTACATGTGTTGGTTAGTCAAGCATGGTACTAATTTTATTGTTATGTTAAATGGTGTTGATGAGCATGTTATATGTTAACTTGTTGTTGTTATATGTTAGTTAACTTAATGATTAGGGTTATAGAATTAATATCATGATGTTATATGTATCATGCTAAATTGGATTGGCCTAGGCAGATGGATAGGGTTACTACATTCATGTATGGGTTAATATATGGTGATGTTATGTTAGGTCCCTATATTACTAGTATAATCCCTTATTGTTGTTAGTGTAACCCCCTTATTGTTATTAGTATACCCTTGTAACCCCCATATTGTTATTATTGTGCCCTTAAATTATTATTGTTAGGTCGGCTAGGATTACATTGTGGCCCCACTAGGGTTACATTATGGCCCCATGGACTCTTATATATAGAAAGGAGGTTTTGTAAATTGTATCATCCAAGAATTTTTCATTTATGTAATGTATTGGAGGTTTCCCCCTCGAAGTGGCTTGTTTCTAAGGCGTTGATATCTCTTTTCTTCTATTTTTGGAGTTGTTTACACAATATTTGGTATCAGAGTGAACTTGTACGACTCAACATTTGGTATCAAAGAAAAATTCAGGTTGGCAAGAAAAATTGAATGTAAAATTATGGTGAAAAGGAAGCCTACCATCTCAAATTTTGAGAGTTGATCAATGAATGGTGTGAGGGAATGGAAAAAGTTGAGTGAAACAATCACCTAATGGAACATATAAAGTTCCACATAGAGAAGAGGAGCACAAAGGTGTCTTGAGGAGTAAATTAGAGACTTGAATGTTTGTTTAATGTTATAGGTGACTAGAGTTCAATTTGGAAACTCAACTTCATCCATAAAAGTGCCATTTGTGAATTAGACGTGTGATGATGCATTTTGGGATTGTAAAGACCATTTTTTGTGTGGTAAATTCTTGTAGAAGAACCTTGAATCTAACAGGAGAATGATGAGGGACTACCTAAGTAGTCAAGGAGACCCCTCATGTTATTTCCCACCAGTTGGAGATGCATTTCAGAGTTCACAAAAGCCCTATAATTAGTGTGGAAGAGGGAGTTATTGTAACAACCCTGGTTAAAAATCCATGTAAAAAAATATAAGACCATGGTGATGGGACACGTATTCAAAGTTGAATGTTGTGAAAAACATCCTAGCGAGTGTTTATTCGATTTAGTATGGCTAAAGGAAATTGGCAAAGGCAATGGCAAAGGCTTTACAAAAGGAAAAGTGGCATTTTTTATGAAAATAATGGAAAATGGGAGAAAATGAAAGTGCATTTAGGAAATTTTGAGGTCTAAAATGGGCATCCTAAGGAAATTATAAAATAATAGTGGAAATAAAAAAATAAGATTAGATTACATCGTCAAATTTTAGAGAGAAAAAGGAGAAAACTACTTTTTCAACTTGTAATTTTAACTTATCTCCCTATGAGTTTACTCAAATTTCAAGCAAGAACACTCGTTGGATGCAGAATTTGATTCCTCATCCAAGGAGTATCAATGTTGCATACTTTTGATGGACCCTGCTACACGAAAAATGAGAAATACATGAAAAACGCGATTGCAATCACGGTTTTCATGTATTTCTCATTTTTCGTGTTGCAGGGTCCATCGAAATTATGAAACATGGATACTCCTTAGATAAGGAATTAAATTTTGCATCCAACGAGTACTCCCGCTTGAAATTTGAGTAAAACCTTAGCGAGACAATTTGAAAATATAATTTGAAAAAGTAGTTTTATTATTTTTTATTATTTTGACTTTTTACCCCAAAAACGTTGATAATCCCCATGGTTAACATCATCATCTTGAATCCTATTGTTTCTTATAAAGTTTATTTTGGTTGTACATTTTTCTTAGAAAGCCCATTTTAGACCTCAAAAATTCTTTAATTTGAAAGGTCGCATGTTGCATGTGAGGAGGAAAATAAAGGAAAATAATGGAAAATGAAGAAATTAGAGGTTTTATTGATAAAAAGGCTTATGAGGATCAATTGGTAACATTTTGTCAGTGCATTTTTGTAGCTCTCTCATTATTCTCTCTCTCTTTCATACTCTTGGATACTTAGAGTTTTCTTGGAGCATTGTTAGAGAGTGTGCATACTTGGTGATTTGAAGCAAGAAGGCAAGGGAAGAGGAGGAAATCACAAGTGGACATCGAGGTCAGTAGCTACAACAGGAGTTGATTGCAGGTACCAAGTTACAATTATGTGGATTTTCCTAGTCTTGTCATTTCCTGGATAGCCATGGTGTTGTGGGTTTATTTCTATGGATTGCTTTCTAGTTGGTTCTCATAATTTCTTTAGTTGTGGGTTGAGTTATTAGTTTCTGGAAGCCTTGGTTGGAAAAACGCTTTGGAAGCTTGACGAAAAATTGTGGGTTGAGTTACTAGTCCTGGAACCCTTGGTTGGACAAACACTCTAGAAACCCTGGTTGGAAAAACGCTTTGGAAGCCTTGTAACAGTTGGGGTTGAGTTACTAGTCCTGGAATCCCTGGTTGGAACAAAAAATTTGGAGCCCTGGAACAACTTGGATAGAGACCAATCTATGATGGTTGTGATGTCTGACCGTGAGGTGGAATCACTAGTTGAGAGTTGAAATGGTTTGGCCTATGGGAGCCTTGGATTGGTTTTGATTGATGTGTTTGATGATATCCTACATTCATGCTTGGAATATGGCATAGGGGTGATTGGCTGAAGTGAGACTTGGCTCAACCAATCTATGGTCGGGTGGAATGTGGAAGTCTCATCTCTGGTTGGTTTTTATATTCAGTAATGAAGAGCTCATTCCTTTCGTATTTAGTATGCCAATGTATTGGTTTATGTATGGATCTATCAATGTTTTTCCTTGTAAATTAATACACAATGTATCTATGGTCAAATATATTTTATTGCAGCTTATGATTTAGGGGAGTAATGTTTCTTAGTGATTCTCAGATAATTAAGAGACCCCTATGCTTAAATATGTTCTTTACACTTGTAGATTCAATGTTTGTGACACGTTTGACAAAATTCTTGTCATGGCTGGGAGGGATCCAGATGGGTTCTTGTTGATGTGATTTCTTTTGTATCATTGTTCCAATGTTGTTTATCATTTCGTAAGTTTTCATGAAGTTACAGGCAGTGACCTAGGCTCTGGGCCTAAAAAGTTGGCTCAAATCCAAGAGTTGCAGGCACAAAATTGAGCAATTGGGGCCCTGGCCGCAGGATTATTGTGTTGTGCCTATGGCTATAGCCTCCTAGCTGCTGGCATGCAGTGTCATGCCTGCGGCTAAGGCTCAAAATGGTCAAGAAGTCAGTCTAACCTAGGGGTAAGGGGCCTGAAGGGTTTGGATACCTCCTGGGGATGTTCTTGATGTTGTGTAAGGTCTTTTTGTCAGGTTTCCATCAGTTCCACTACCGCAACGTCATCTAGTAGGGTGAATCTCGTATTAGTAGCCTCTCATCACATGTTTACTCTGGTTGGCCAGTTACTCGAGTAGATGTTGTATGGGGGTGTTACAGAGTGGTTTTAGAGCATGGTTGCACTCTCCTTGGGTGATGTCTAGTTCCGTTCTCTTTGGGGTGTGTATGGTTTCCGATCTCTTTGTGTGATATCTGATACCACAAAGTGGTATGAGAGCATGGTTCAACCCTTATACTAGATGGGCGGTGTGTTGGTCATGATTTTTTATTGGTTGCATATGTCTTTCTCATAACCATGGTGTATGTGTTTGTTGCGTCTATGTTGTGTTGGCCATGGTGGTAGTGGTGTCGTGTTGGCCATGGTGGTAGTGGTGTCGCCATGGAAGGGTTGATGGTGTTTTCGTCAACATGTTGTCATGAGTGTATGACTGATTATGTGTTGTTCATGCTTGTGTATTGTGCGTGGACACTTTCTTACATGTTGCTACATGTTTTGTATGAAGTACTTGTTTATCCTAGGTCACATATTGGTCGTGCTTCGGTGCTATCCATGTAATCTTGCTTTTGTGATGTCATACGTTGAACATGCATTGATCATTCATGATTGTTTATACATGTCAAGTAGGTGCATATGGTCAAGTTTGCATTGGTTTGATTGAGGTTGTTGTGCATAAGGTCATTGTATAAGGAATTAAATTTTGCAATACATGAAAAACGTGATTGCAATCACGGTTTTCATGTATTTCTCATTTTTCGTGTCGCAGGGTCCATCGAAATTATGAAACATGGATACTCCTTAAATAATGAATTAAATTTTGCATCCAACGAGTACTCCTGCTCGAAATTTGAGTAAAACCTTAGCGAGATAAGTTGAAAAAGTAGTTTTATTATTTTATTATTTTTTATTATTTTGACTTTTTACCCCAAAAATGGTGAATAATCCCCATGGTTAACATCATCATCTTGAATCCTATTGTTTCTTATAAAGTTTATTTTGGTTGTACATTTTTCTTAGAAGGCCCATTTTAGACCTCAAAAATTCTCTAATTTGAAAGGTCACATGTTGCTTGTGAGGAGGAAAATAAAGGAAAATAATGGAAAATGAAGAAATTAGAGGTTTTATTGATAAAAAGGCTTATGAGGATCAACTGGTAACCTTTTTTCAGTGCATTTTTGTAGCTCTCTCATTATTCTCTCTCTCTTTCATACTCTTGGATACTTGGAGTTTTCTTGGAGCACTGTTGGAGAGTGTGCATACTTGGTGATTTGGAGCAAGAAGGCAAGGGAAGAGAAGGAAATCACAAGTGGACATCGAGGTTAGTAGCTACATCAGGATTTGATTGCAGGTACCAAGTTATAATTATGTTTTCCTCACTAGTTTTGGCATGCATGGTGTATGCATGTGGATTTTCCTAGCCTTGTCATTTCCTGGATAGCCATGGTGTTTTTTTTCCACAGAAAAAAATCAGTAACTTTTTATTATAAAAATGAAAAGTTACAAGGAACATATGCATAGCATTTCAGACAACTGCCCAAAGGCACATGTGCTTTTAGCACACCAAACAACGTAGCAAGGCTACCCAAAGAAAAGAGTCGAGAAAAAAGACAGAGAAAAACTAATTGGTTCAAAAAAAGAACCACAACAGCCAGAGCGTGGGTATCGTCCCACAGCTCAGGTTTTCCTCCCCTTCTTCTTCTCGACCTTGCGCCACCCACTCTCGGAAGGCGCAGATGTTATAGGGACTAACTGATTTTCTGTTATTGGAGGTCCTGTATCCTTGTCTGACTCTGAAGTATCCGAGGAATGATGACGTTTGACTCCTCCGGCACCTATGTCCTCATTTGTCCTTTCTGACTGAGTCTGATGGTACTGTGGGTCTTTTTGATCTGAAGTCTCATTCCTTTGAACTTCTTGTCCTTGGGTGGTCTCATTTTCTCCAGTGGGAATGGGCTCCTCCTCTGCTTCAGATTCCTCGTCCTCTGAGACCGGAGGAGGGTAATGCCACCCTTTTCGATGCTTCTCTTTCTGTTTCTTTTTGATGTTCCCTTTCTTTGCGTCCAGGCATGTGCTTTGTAGGTGTCCTGGCATCCTACAATTTCTGCATCTGAAGGCAGTATTTTCATAATCGAGTCCCTGCAACCAGTTCTGTTGCTTGTAAGACATCATAATGTTCTCCGGCAGACCTTTGCTCAGATCCACCTCTACGCAGATCCGAGCGAAGGTAAAGATTCTATCCTCAATTCTTTCTGTGTCAGTTTTGAGATATTTCCCAATACTGTTGCCAATTCCTTCCAGGACCTGGTCGCTCCAAAAGTGAAGAGGTAGATTATATAAGCGCACCCATACTGGCATTCTGGCCACTGTCATGGTGTTTGGGTCGAAATTGGGAAACCAAGGGGTCAGGAAGAGGCCTGTAGAGCCCCAAAACCAAGGTCCTGATTGAATAACAAGATCTCTGGTCTCCGTAGATCTGAACTTAACAATGAAAAACCCTTTAGAGCAGAGGTGAATGTCACATTCCATAGTCCATCGTGTGAAGATCCAATGGAACAGATCCATAGGTTTAGGCCAGAAGCAATTGAAACGGCAGATGAGTGCTTGGGATTCATATGACTTTACATAATCCTCAGTACCTGAAGAATCGATTTTGAAAATAGGTGTTTGTCCTAACTGTTCCACTATATAAGGCCTTGGTAAAGCCCCCTCTTGAACCGGCGGCGGCCCTGCAGATTTGGTACCCTGTAGGATATTTTTGTAAGAGGGGCCGCCAGTTGATTGCTGCTGGGGCGTGGCTTTTTTCCCCTTTTCTCCTCCTGCATTTCTTGGTCTCCCTTGCTGGACAGCACCCCCCCTCAGCCGAAGATTCAGAAAGATGGTCGAATCAGCTTTGATTCCATATTCCTTCATAGATCTGTTTTCCTGTAGAGAGTGTCTACCACTCATTAGATGCTGGGTCGGGACCGGATATCCCAACAGTTCCCATATCTGTTGTTTCAGGTGCATAACAGAGTTTTCTGAACATATCCATATTAAGTGTGATTTACCCATCGGAGATTTGACAAAAATCTGAAAAAATTTTGTGAATACCTGCTGGGGAGTAATGGGCGGGTCCATTTTCTGAGTCGACAGGTTCCTGGATAAGGCAGGTCGGGGAACATGGTAGACCGTTGAATCCTTTGCAGGCCGATCCAGCAAGCTCGATTGGCAGATCCTCTTCTTTCGTGCGCCCGAGCAACGATTGATGGGGTTCCCAGGGTTGTGTCTACTTAGCCAGGGATTCACTGCTAAACCAGCAGACTCGAAATCGAGAGGGGTTTTATCCATGCAGGCCACCATCCAGACAGCGACTAGGCCGAGGGGCAACCTGCGCATAGGCGTTCTAATCTGGTGGTTTACTTCAAAACCTGCATACCCAAGTGTCTGGCTCGAGGGCCAAGTCCAGATCTGACTGTCTGCTATCGCAAGATTGAGGACTCCTTCCGGGAAGAGCCTGTTTGCAGATCCAAGAGCTGTGACTGCGACCTCTTCAAGTCCCGCAGAGTCGATGGCAGGGAATGGTGCCGCCCAGATAGCGGCTTCCTCTTCCTGGCAATAAAAAACGAACAGAAACCCGCAGGCCCGCACCATCATCCAAGGTTGGAGGCAACTAGCCTGGTGAGAGGCCAAGCCCGCGCGAGAGATCAGAACATCTCTGAAAACCCTAATCGCCTGAATCGCCATCGCTCTTCTCCAATTTGTCGTCCTGGATAGCCATGGTGTTGTGGGAAGCAATCCATAGAAATAAACCCACAACACCATGGATAGCCATGGTGTTGTGGGTTTATTTCTATGGATTGCTTTCTGGTTGGTTCTCATAATTTCTTTAATTTTGGGTTGAGTTATTAGTTCCTAGAAGCCTTGGTTGGAAAAATGCTTTGGAAGCTCGACGAAAAATTGTGGGTTGAGTTACTAGTCCTGGAACCCTTGGTTGGACAAAAACTCTAGAATCCCTGGTTGGAAAAACGCTCTGGAAGCCTTGTAACAGTTGGGGTTGAGTTACTAGTCTTGGAATCCCTGGTTGGAACAAACAATTTGGAGCCCTGGAACAACTTGGATAGAGACCAATCTGTGATGGTTGTGATGTCTGACCGTGAGGTGGAATCACTAGTTGAGGGTTGAAATGGTTTGGCCTCTGGGAGCCTTGGATTGGTTTTGATTGATGTGTTTGATGATATCCTACATTCATGCTTGGAATATGGCATAGGGGTGATTGGCTAAAGTGAGAATTGGCTCAACCAATCTATGGTCGGGTGGAATGTGGAAGTCTCATCTCTGGTTGGTTTTTACATTCAGTAATGAATAGCTCATTCCTTTCGTATTTAGTATGCCAATGTATTGGTTTATGTATGGATCTATCAATGTTTTTCCTTGTAAATTAATACACAATGTATCTATGTTCAAATATATTTTATTGCAGCTTATGATTTAAGGGAGTAATGTTTCTTAGTGATTCTCAGATAATTAAGAGACCCCTATGCTTAAATATGTTCTTTACACTTGTAGATTCAATGTTTGTGACATGTTTGAAAAAATTCTTGTCATGGCTGGGAGGGATCCAGATGGGTTCTTGTTGATGTGATTTCTTTTGTATCATTGTTCCAATGTTGTTTATCATTTCTTAAGTTTTCATGAAGTTCTAGGCAGTGACCTAGGCTCTGGGCTTAAAAAGGTGGCTCAAATCCAAGAGTTGCAGGCACAAAATTGAGCAATTGGGGCACTGGCCACAGGATTATTGTGTTGTGCCTATGACTATAGCCTCCTAGCTGCTAGCATGCAGTGTCATGCCTGTGGCTAAGGCTCAAAATGGTCAAGAAGTCAGTCTAACCAAGGGGTAAGGGGCCTGAAGGGTTTGGATACATCCTGGGGTTGTTCTTGATGTTGTGTAAGGTTTTTTTGTCAAGTTTCCATTAGTTTCACTACTGCAATGTCATCTAGTAGGGTGAATCTCGTATTAGTAGAATCTCATCACATGTTTACTCCGGTTGGCCAATTACTCGAGTAGATGTTGCATGGGGGTGTTACAGAGTGGTTTCAAAGCGTGGTTGCACTCTCCTTGGGTGATGCCTAGTTCCATTCTCTTTGGGGTGTGTATGGTTTCCGATCTCTTTGTGTGATATCTGATACCACAGAGTGGTATGAGAGCATGGTTCAACCCTTGTACTATATGGGCGGTGTGTTGGTCATGATTTTTTATTGGTTGCATATGTCTTTCTCATAGCCATGGTGTATGTGTTTGTTGCGTCTGTGTTGTGTTGGCCATGGTGGCAGTGGTGTCGCCATGGAAGGGTTGATGGTGTTTTCGTCAACATGTTGTCATGAGTGTATGACTGATTATGTGTTGTTCATGCTTGTGTATTGTGCATGCACACTTTCTTACATGTTGCTACATGTTTTGTATGAAGTACTTGTTTATCCTAGGTCACATATTGGTCGTGCTTCGGTGCTATCCATGTATTCTTGATTTTGTGATGTCATATGTTGACATGCATTGGTCATTCATGATTGGTTATACATGCCAAGTAGGTGCATATGGTCAAGTTTGCATTGGTTTGATTGAGGTTGTTGTGCATAAGGTCATTGTATGCAAGTATATCATCATGATGATATTTGTATGTTATGATGCTAATCTGTTGGATGAGATAGAGCAAGAGATGCAGATCATTAAGGTGATGTTGCAAAAATGCACTTTGGGGTAAGAGTAAGTTGCCATACACGTATGTTAGTTAATGGATTTTTATATGCATTAGGGTTATATATGTGTTTGTCATTCTATTATTATCAAGGTTATATATGTGATAAATTCTAGTCGATCAGTGTAGTCATATGCATTATGGTTATGTGTATGTCTTTCATTATATTGATTTTATGGTTACATACATGATTGATGTTAGTTAATTAGTGTGATCATATGTACATGCGTTGGTTAGTCAAGCATGGTACTAATTTTATGGTTATGTTAAATGGTGTTGATGAGCATGTTATATGTTAACTTCTTGTTGCTATATGTTAATTAACTTAATGATTAGGGTTATAGCATTAATATCTTGATGCTATATGTATCATGCTAAATTGGATTGGCCTAGGCAGATGGATAGGGTTACTACATTCATGTATGGGTTAATATATGGTGATGTTATATCATACTAATCTAGGTTTACTATTCATATGTGATTTTTATGCATGAATGACATTTGTTTATGAGTCTATGATGCGAACATGCTAACTAGTTACTATTATGGATGTCATGGCCTTATTTGGACTGAGTTGATGTAATGTGAAGTTATATCATGCTAATCTAGATTTACTGTGTGGGCAAGATAGCTTCCCCTAAGATACATTAAGGTATGAGCTTGATTATGTCATCTACTTTGTACTTGAATGTTTGATTATGTCATCTATTTGGTGTTTAAGTGTTGGTGTCTATTATGTGGCCTATTTATTATTGAATGTTTGATTAATCACATGATATGAGTATGTGTTGATAAGGTTGCATGAAGAAATGATCTTGTTTTGAAACGGTCATACTAACATGTTGATATAGTTGATATGTACTTGAGTGAAATTAGGTGATAGTTGTTGTACTATGAGCTTGACTATTAGTTGATTATGAAATGTTTGTTAGTATTAGTGAATGTTTATTTCAAATTGATAGATATGTCATCTTAATGTTGATACATATGTTTGATGTGTGTGTGTGTGTTCTGTTGTAGGTCAACGTGCTTGGCACAAGAAGGTAAGATAACAAGTATATTGTATGTTTATATTATACACTGATAGTTATGTGTTTATGGTGGTATGACACAGGGGAATGCATGGAAAAAGAGTCTGTTATGAAATCTTGAAGAAGGCGCAGGTTGAGCTTTCCTTTGGAACTGTTGGGAAGCCATAGGGTTTGAGTCATGGTGCTTGTTGCTATTCTTATGCTTTCAGAATTTTTGATTTTTTTGTGCTTGATTTGTGGTCTTGATTGCATCTAGTGCATGGGCATGGCACTTTTTTTTCAGTGTTGTATTGTGATCAGGTGCTCTTTGTTAAGCTCAAAAATGGAAGTTCTCAGAATCGATCGGAACCTGAAAGATCGCGAAGTGGTCATCGCCAGGAATCCAACGCAATTTGTTCCATCGAAAACCGACTCTGTATGAGCCAATGGGAAGAGGACAGGTGGTGCAGCTAGGGGCTGCCACGTGCCCCCTCCAAAAGGTCTAAATTTTGGCTAAGTCAAGATCGAAGTCATATATGAGTAGTGGAAAAATTTATATTGGTGGAAGGGTGGAGGTCAGGGTTGACCCCGTGACCTCCCCCACACAAACCACAAGTCATACCACTATGTCACGCCAAAGGTTCTTACAATACTATATCATTTGAATATATTTGTTTTGATACAACTGAATCGGTGGGCAGAGGAGGGGGCCATCCCCCTCACAATAGAACCATAGTGTTATAATTGTGGCAGAGGCTCCAACTAAACACATGTTTAGCGCTAATACCATTACTTATCCCTAATTAAACTGCACTTATCCATCATTAAACTACACTTATCCTAGCGGTGGAGTTGGCGAAGTCTGTCATTTGCGGCAGAAATCCAAAATTAGTGGAGTTAACTAGAGTTCTCTCTAGTTTTGGAGGAGATTTACTAGGCCAAATTAAATGAGCCATAACTTGAGAATCATTCGACCAAATTGGGATCAAGAAGAGTCTATCCTAGTAGATTTGGACATTTTGAGCATGTTGGAGTAGGTTTCAGGAGCAGTTGAGGATTGTAAACAACACCTTTTTCTATTTTTATCTAATACAAAGGCTCAAGCCATGGAAGCTGGACCAAGGATGGCCACTCCTTAGGAGGTTTTGGGGAGATGGTACCTTATTCAGGGTGTTCTTAATTGACAGCCCACATCATTCACCTTCTCCAAGTATGTGAGATTATTGTGGCAACAAGAAAGTGGTTGGGAGACCACTCATCATATCATATTCTGAGGCTATTAGGAGTAAAACTATGTTGGTTCCACTTTTGGGACTATGATCCTCCTCTGGTATTTCATATGGCATCTAGTGTGTCCTTGATTTTGATCCCATATGTTGATGATGTTCTTATCATTATTGTGGGCATGATTGGAGGGATGACACATGGATTGGATGTGCCCATTGGGAGTGAGATTATCCACATTTCTTATGCATCAAGCTTCAGGGAGAACATTGTGCAACACATGATTTGTACATTAGACCTCTTTTTTCCCTATGGGATGAGCCATTTGGTTAACTTGAGCACTTGGGAGATGCATCTCATGAGCACTTGGGAGGAGCATTTCAGGGATGGATTGATTGGGGGACACTTGGTTCATGAGGAGAGCTTATTACATGGAGGAGTCACAAGGGAAAGAGGAGAAGTTTTGCAGCACTCACCTTTACAGTTGCTTGAGGACAAGCAACATTTGGGAGGGGAGGAATGTAATATTCCCAATTAGCTTCTATCTAGTTGGAATATTAAATTTTGTTTTTGCTTCTTAGATAGAGGAATAAGAAGGTAGGGAGACCCATAAATCTCCTTAGTAGGAATAAAATCACTCCCAATGTGAATGGAGGTCATCAAATTAGCTGGATAAAGTACCCTTATGTGTGAATAGGGGATGAAGCATGTTGATAGGGTCAAGTTTGACCAAATCAACAACGCTTGTGTGGAGTGAGTGGACATTCAATGAGAGCCAACACAGTTTTGGAGGGAGATTATTTTCATGGAAGTAGTGGCTTTAATGAGTGGGGCCCAAGGTGAGGAAGCTAACCAAGCATATAAGGAAGGGAATGGCGGCCATGGAAAGCATGTTTTGAGTATTATTTTGTTTATGGTTCATTATGAATTGTTGCTCTCTTTAGCTGTTTAGCGGAGACTGCAATGCTGTTTAGCACAAGGGTGTTCCCGAGCGGGAATCCCACACTCATCCTCGGGGGACTTCAAGTACCCACTCAGGAGAGTTTATTGGACTACATTTCCACATTCCCGCATCAGGCCAAGCTACAGCTTTCTTCTACAGCATAGTTTCAGTCAGGGTTGTGCTGTGTTGTAGGGTTGCAACGATGGAGGATTTGATAGGGCCATTTCTGTGCTTGTCTTCAGTGGAGGAAGCATCCTTTCCATTGGGATGCTAGTAAAGGAGGTCCTTGGGAATTATTGTAGCATTTTTCACTAGGCCAAGCCATTACCATCCCCTATAACACAGTTTCAGTCTTGGACTACGTTATTTCAGAGGGCAGTTGCAGGGGTGGTTTCAGTGCATCATTTGGGGAGTTAGATCTTCAGTGGAGGGATCAATATTTCACCCGAAGAGTCTATTGGAGGAGAGCCACATATTTCTATATCAAATTCAGCCATATCTTCCCAGCTATTCTGTTGCAGTGAATCTTCATACCTAGGGTTGCAGTTCACCATTTGTATTTTTAAACTAGAGCAATAAGAAGTTAAAAAAGAAATTTCCAACTAAAAAAAAATTTTAAAAAATAAAAAGTTAAGAGTGATAAATCATTTTTGTATTTTTTACAACTTTTTGAATGCTAACAACTATCTGACCATTTATTTCTCCATTTTTAAATGATGCAATAATACATTCCTAACAAATTGTCAACCAAATTTAATGTGTGCCCTCATGACAGTGGGGTACTGTAAATAGAGAGACAAAAAATGCGTTACACCTGGCTGCCTTAAAACACAGCGCTGAGTGCATACAAATGGTACACCTAGCAGCTTAAAAGATAGATAAAGGGTACGGGGCAATGTGTATTAATTTTTTAATAATTTTTTATAGTCTACACTCAATGTAGATGTTGTCAATTTAGTAAATAATTTGTGTATATTAATTACAAGTTATTGGCACACAAATATTTATATGACAATCTAGTTTGAGTAAGATGTACATATGTTACTCATATCTCATTTTTAAGGAAATATCAATTTAAAAAAAACATCAACAAGACCCAAGGCTTATGTAGAACTTGGTAGAGTTGATTTTAAAAATTAGTGTTACCATATTCCAACAATAAGGGTTATGAAGTGGCTAGTTCTATTAACTTAATTTTGTACAAATAGTACTCTATTTTGATTTCTTTTATATGTAAATGTAAGTATGTTCAAGATTCATTGTGATTATTAGCTTTGATGATTTTTAGATTTTAAGTTGAAATGGATAAATTATGAATAATGTAAATGTATTATGTTATCAAGGGAAATTTTCTACACAATTAACTCAAGAGTGGAACACCTACATTGACTATGATATTACAACTCAAAATTATTGAGGGGGTTGCAGTAATTAACTATGTTTGCAGTGCCAAAAAACCCTACCAAAGCTTTGTGACAAAATTTATATTTAAAATATTTCCTTACTCTTTCTACTTTAACCCAAAAAATTAATGAATGAAGAACTTGGTAGTTGAAGCAACCACCTATCACAATTAAGGAGGTTGGGTGGTAGTTGAAGAGTTATTTCAAACTTCAAAGCGAGGCATAGGAAAGTACCCATATCAATTTTCGAGAGTTTATCCATGCATGGTGTGGGGGAGTAAAAAAAGTTGAGTGAAACAATCACCTAATGGGGGATTTAGACATCCACATAGAGAAGAGAAGCACAAACGTGTTTGGAAGAGTAAACTCGACAGTGGAATATTTCTTTAATGCTATAGGTGACTAGCGCTCAATTTCGCTGCCCAAATTCATCAACAAAAGTGATATTCATGAATTAGATGTGTGATGATGCATTTTGGGATTGTAAAGACCCATTTTCGCATGGTAAATTCTTATAGAATAACCTTGAATCTGAGTTGAGTCAAAGGGATATTAATTAATTCAAGTTGGACTGATACTAAGAAGGAAGAATAATGAGGGATTGGCTAAGTAGTGAAGGAGACCCCTCATGTTATTTCCCACCAGTTGGAGAGACATTTCAAAGTTCATAGAAGCCCTATGCTCAGTGGGAAAGAGTAACTTATGCTATAAAATTATTGTGAATGAGAGTGGCCCTCATCGTCATCCTTTTCTTGAGTGAATTAGAGTTATCTTGTTCATATCGTTGTCTAGCTAGTGTGTGGAAATTTGTATAGAGATAAAAACAAAATTGAAACTATGGTAGCTCGAGGGTGGAGGTGGATTAACCTCTGGAGTCCCTAGTTGATTATGTCTCGGTTTATCCCTTGAGATCCCAAATTCATGCTTGGATTATGGCATAATGGAATTTTACTGCAAGAACATTTTGGTTCAACCCAATATATGGTTGAGTGGTACGAGGAAGTCCCTGGCTTGGTTGGCTTTTTCATAATTCACATAAGAGTTATTTTCCTATTGTGATATGAGCACTTGTAATTTTTATTATGTGGATTTTGTGGCATATTTCTCATGGTTAATATTATGGTTATGTGCTGGTTATAAGTATGGATCTATGATGTTCTCTAGCTATGGATCTTTTTCATGATTTGATAAGTATTTGAATGGTTGATGAATGCATGAGATAACAAGTGTTGTTGCAACTACTTGAAAGGGCATCAAACCTTCTTTGTGATTCTCAGATTAAGTTCAAATATTTAAGATCAGATATGTATTCATGACCTGTAACTTATATGTTTATCATATGTTTGACGAAATGTATATCCTGGATTAGGCATGGCTAGGTAAAGTTCTTGTTCAAGTTCTAAATGATTAGCATTGTTAGTATCTTGTTTATGTTTATGGAAAGTTACAGGCAGTTCTGGGTAGTGGTATGGAGGCTAGACTGGAAAAGTGGCTCAGATATCGAAACCCCTACCACTAAAATGTAGTTTTTGGGTCATAACCTCATGGAAGCAAGCCTATGCATGTGGTTGGGACCTAATAATTGCATTGATGTTGTCTTGTGCAGGCGGTTGGGGATTTTCCCTTGTGAAAAGAACTCTAGCTTAGGGATTGATCACTTGGGGTGGTTTGTAGTCCATGAGGGATGTTTGTAAGTTGTTGGTGTGCCGACCCCCCCTTCCATAACTGGAACTTGGAGGTCAGGTCAAATCATAGTAGCACTCAACTCATGTTTACCTTGGGGAGCTTGTAAAAGCAGGTAAATGTGGGATGAGCATGTTACAACTGTGTTATAATGAGGCTTGGAGGAATTTTGATCATAAATAAGAAGTGTGAAACCCTAACCCTAGAAGATGAAGTGCCAATAGTTTTGGGCCCCATTGGGGTAAGTTGGACTGCCAACTTCCTAAGGTCGCAAATTTGGAATACGATCTTTTTTTGGCTATCATAATACCTCATTTTGAAGATCTCCATGAGAAGGCGAAAAAAGGATATGTCAAACCGATTCTGGCACTTTTTGGGTCTCTTTTTTTTCCCAAAAAATGCATCTTGTAGGACCTAAAAACGACTTTGAAAGTTTAAGACCTGAAAATTTTCCAAAAATAGAAATTTATGTTATAATTAAGGAAATAGTGTTGGGGTCCAAGTGGAATTGGAGGGTGGCCACCAATATCCACCTCGATCATTCATACTCTACAATAGGTCAATCTTCCTTTTAGAAAACCTATAAATGAACTAAATACTCTTTCTTTGGGAAGGCATGAAAAGGACATCCATATTTTTGTAATTGAATGTGAAGTTTGTCAAAGGGAAAAAGGTGAAAAATTGAATATTTATGGGGCATTAAAACCACCTCAATTCCAACCCCTGCCTAGATTGAAATTTCCATTGATTTTATAATGGGCCTCTTAAAAGTAGAGAAAAAATCAATCATCATGGTGGTAGTTGACCATCTTGCTAAATATGCTCATTTTTGTGCTTTGTAGTGTGAGCCACTTATGCTATCCACAATGGCTTGAGACTTCATGGATCAAATTTTGAAATTACATGGCATGCCCACTTATAACGTGTTAGATCGTGGTGCCACCTTCGCTATAATTTTTTGGAAAGCCTTGTTTAATCTACAAATTAGGTGATTGAACATTAGCACAAGTTATCATCCCTAAACAAATGGTTAAATTGGGATGGCCATCAAATGATTTAAAGCTTACTTATGATAATTTGTAGTTGATAAACAATACCAATGGGTTTAGTGGCTACCACTTGTTGAATGGTGGTACATAGCCACTTATAATAGTACCAACAAAATGCACCATATAAAGTTATTTGTGTCCAAAAATATATTTATGTTGCTTCATATTTATTAAGCTCATCCTATGTTTCAAGAAGTGGATTGCACACTTAATAATAAAGTAGTGACTCTTTGCACACTTAAGAGCAATCTCTTGTTGGCTTATAATTGAATCAAGAAATAGGACAATAAATATTGGGGGATTAGGTGTTCCTTCATCTCCATCACTATAAGCATGCCTCTCTTAAATACAAGTTCTCTTAGAAGCTAGAACTAAAATTGTATGGACCCTAATAGATACTCTAATAAATTGGATCAATTGCATATTAATTGGCTCTTTTAGCCCATGATTCACCAAGCCTTTCATGTGTCCTATTTGAGGAAGGTTGTGTCGCCAAATTGCCAAATTCAAAACCAATATTATAGAACTTGATAGGAAGGCTTCCATTTGGTTATATCCAAAGACAATACTAGCCACAAGAGAATGTAGGTTGTGACAATCCACAATTGAAGATGTCCTCATATAGTGGAAGGATACATGTCTAGAGCACACCAGTTGGGAACTAGGAACAATTTTATTGTACTTTCCACACCTCTATCCTTGTGGAAAATACTCTCTTGAAGGGAGGGCATGTGAGGGCCCCACCATAAATTCCCTAATTTGGGTTAATTAGTTGTTAGTAATTAAGGTTCAAGGCCATCTTCTTTGAATAAGGCCCATTAAGTAGTTAGTGGGTAGTTGCTCAATGTAAAATGTCATATTTATCAAAACACATTATGCAGTTGATACTCATTAGTGATGGGACCACGAGTAATTAGGTGTTGCTACAAAGAAGCTATTTATAAAGATAGGATGTTATGTAATGTCTTCTCATGTGTCTTTTTTTTTGTTGGAGTTTGCACAAGTAAGGTTTCCCTTTTAAGAAGCCCGTGTACATTTCTCTATTAGTTTCTAGATTACTAGCACAAGAGTTATTTTAAGTAAGTTCTATATAATTGTCTCTATTATTTACAATTTTTTAATTTATATTTTTTGAATAATTGCTTAATAATCATTGTTGCTTAATTACATTACAAAAACAACTTCCATTATACTCGAAAGGCCTAATATACATCAAGAAAAACACTATTGAGAAAAAGAGATGCCAAGTTATCAAAATGATATTGGTTAGAGAACCTATGTACATTAAAACATGAGATAATGAATTGAAAGATAACACCTACATAACTTTAATTGACTTACCAACAACCCATTGATGACCATCCTAGATATGTTGAACCTTTAAAAATTTATTAAAATCATCAAAAAGACAAAATATTAGAGAGTTCAAATATTAAGTACTCCAACTGAAAACATAAAATAAAGTTTTGACCAAATCAACCTCTTAATAAGAATAAACTATATATCCAATAGAGAGGAAAATATGCTAGTCTCTTGTAATTGTTACTTAGTAAAAAAATTGTAATCATCTAATAAAAATACCCTATCATTTTATAGGAATTAGTTTTGGAAATGAAACACAATAAAAAGTGAAGGGAACTTGAGATGATAGAGAAATTAAGATTGAAACTACCCAATACACAACAACAATCCCAAAGTTAAGATTACTGCTCAAACATGATAGTCCAAAGTTGAGATAAAAAACATGAAAGATATGCAAATATATGATGAAATTAATATTTATAAGGGTCTATAGGTTTGACTATATATACCACCCTCATTTTAAAAACTAGGTGATAGTCATACTAAGTTTTGACTAGATCTGTGTGTGCCTTAGCTAAACTTCCTTTATAGGATGATTGCTTAAATGGTGGAGGGTCTTTTAAGTCAACATATGGTTCTTTAAAGCAATATGCTTTCATGATATGTTGCCAATATGATATGCTGCCAATAGTATTATCATTATCTTATCTGTTCATCCAATACAACTAATGTAGCATTTTACATTAATTAGTTTTCTTCTAAGATAACTTAGATTTGTCAGTGTTCATTTAAGATAACTTTAGGATATGCACAAATAAATAAATAAAGGAGAATTAACATTGATAAATTTTATTTTATTTTTTTAGCTACACCAAATTTTAGGAGGTGAAAAAAGAAACACAGATTCTCCATTTGTAAATGATGGTAATAAGATATTCATAACAAATTGTCAACAAAATTTACAGTATCCCCTCATGGAATCTAAATTATTTTAATAATACTATACTTTTTGTATATTTCATTGTTAATTTTTATCTCCATTAACTTTGAGTTAAGTCCAATTCCAACCAATCATTCCAAAATAGTTTAAATTATAATTTTATATTTTATATTATATTTATATCTTTGAGGATAATTGAATTTGTCCATTATTTTAAATATATAAATAATATTTATTTTGAAGATTTATTTTTTCTCAAAAATTTTAAACTAAATTGTAAATTACAAATTTGAAAAACTACATAATCTAACTTTCAAAATAGAAAACATATAAAAAATTTAAATATAAATGTATTATTGAAAAGTTTAATACAATATAGTTATTGATATTTATTTGTAAAGATTTATAAATAACTTTTTTTATAGCTTAAATTGTTAACCATTTTTAAACCAGTTAAATGGTGTATATGTTAATAAAGACTGAAAAAATATTAAATATAATTTCAATATTTAAGTGGAAATTTTTTATTACCACACAGTTAGTATTTTCAAATTGCCATAAATGATATGTCATATATCATTTATGATAAATATTTAATAAAAAAATTAATATTTCAATTTTATATAAAACGAGGATTTATGTTCAGGAATGCTTTTGATTTGATTTGTATTCTCAATTACAAAATGTTATTTGTGGTTCTCAATTTTTTGTGGTTGTCGTTATTTTTTTTATTTGTTCGGGTTATTGATCTATATCTAATACTTAGTTCTAAACCTAAAAAATGATATTGAATTATAAACCCTGAGATGAAAATTGTTAAGTACTAGTTATTATATTATTCCTAGCGGGAAAGCAATGGTCTGGATAATAGAGTTGCCACTTAAATGGTATGAAAATATTAATTATTATCCACGAAAATGGAAATGTGAGGAGATTTGACGTCAGTTTTATTGATATTTAATTTATTTTTATTTTTTAAACATTTTGTTTTGGTTCCAAAATAATTGGAATAAAATCTGTTATAAAATTCTAATATGCATATAAACTTAAAACTCAAAATTTTGATTATCACTTAAAATTTGGCTAAAATTGAGAACTCTAATCATCTCTTAAAATTTGACCAAACTCAGAGCTTTGATCCTAATCTTCGTCATAGAATTCGACACAACACCCAAGAAACTTAAAACTCAGAACTCTGTTTATTCCTTAGAATTTGGTTAAACTCAGAGCATCAATGCAAATCTTCGTCATAAGGTTCCAACATGAATAAAACTTAAAACTCAAAACTTTGATCATCCATTAATTTTCTTTTGCTAAAATTGAGAACTCTGATCGACTCAAAACTCTGATCATCCCTTTATTTTTTTTGCTAAAATTGAAAACTCTGATCGTTTCTTAAAATTTGGCCAAATTGAGAGCTCTGAAACAAATCTTCATTATAAAATTCTAACATGCATAAAACTTAAAACTCAAAATTCTGATCATTCCTTAAATTTTGCTAAAATTGAGACTCTGAACCTCCCTTAAAATTTTGCTAAAATTGAGAACTCTGATAATCTCTTGGAAATTGGCTAAACTCAGAACTCTGATACAGACGTAAAACAATTACAAAAACAAAAAAAAAATTCTATTATACTAGAAAGGCCTACCATACATAATGAAAAACGAAAAAGAGATGCCAAGTTATCAAAATGATATTGGTTACACAGCCCATGTACATTAAGCATGAGATAATGAATTGAAAAATTACACCTATATAGCTTTAAATGCCCTACCAACAACCTATTGATATGGAATCCTATACATGTTGAACCTTTAAAAATTACTAAAATCATCAAAAAGACAAAATATTAGCGAGGTCAAATATTAAGTACTCCATCTGAAAACATAAAATAGAGTTTTGACCAAATCAAACTCTTAATAAGAATAAACTATATATCCAATAGGGAGGAAGATACGCTAGTCTCCTGTAATTGTTACCTAGTAAAAAAATTGTAATCATCTAATAAAAATACCCTATCATTTTATAGGATTTAGTTTTGCAAATGAAACACAAGTAAAAAGTGAAGGGAATGTGAGGCGATAAAGAAATTAAGATTGAAACCACCCAATACACAACAACAATCCCAAAGTTAAGATTAATGCTCAAACATGATAGTCCAAAGTTGAGATAAAAACATGAAAGATATGCAAACATATGATGAAATTAATATTTATAAGGGTCTATAAGTTTGAATATATATATATATATATATATATAACCCTTATTTTAAAAAGTAGGTGATAGTCATAGTGAGTTTAAGTAGATCTTTGTGTGCCTCACTATTGATAATTGCTTAAATGGTGGAGGGCCTTTTAAGTCAACATAGGGAATAATCTTAGCATTATCGTATTTGTTCATCCAATATGTAGCATTTTATATTAATAAATGTTCTTCCAAGATAATTTACATGCCTCCGTGTTCATTTAAGATAACTTTTGGATATGCAAAAATAAAAAATAAAAAATAAAAAATCGAGAGTTAACATTGATAAATCATATTTTATTTTTTTAACTACACTAACTTTTAGGAGGTGAAAAAAGATATTTTCAATTACAAAAGATAGTAAACACTGGTAAATCATATTCTTATTTTTTAGACTATGACAAATATTAGGAAACCCAAAAAAAAAATTCCAACTGCAAAAAAGAGTTAACATTGATATTCTTATTTTTTAGACTATGACAAATATTAGGAAACCCAAAATGAAATTTCCAACTGCGAAAAGGAGTTAACATTGATAGATCATATTCTATCTTTTTTTTGGATTATAACGACCTTTTGAATGCTAGCAATAGTAGAACCATCTTCCACATTGATTCTCCATTTTTGTAAATGATGGAATAATAAATTCATAACAAATTGTCAACAAAAATTATAATGTGCCCTTATGGAATCTAAATTCTTTTAATAGTGTTATACTTTTTTTATCATTTCATTGTTAATTTTTATCTCTATTAACTTTACATTAAGTCTAATTCCAACCAGACATTCTAAAAAGTCCAATTCCAACCAAGCATTCTAAAAAGGTTTAAAATATAATTTTTATTTTTTTATTTATATTTATATCTTTAACAATAATTGAATTTGTCCATTATTTTAAAGATATAAATAATATTTATCTTGAAGATTTATTTTTTCACAAAATTTCTAAACTAAATTGTAAATTACAAATTTGAAAAGCTATCTAATCTAAATTTCAAAATAAGAAAGATATACAAAATTTAAATATCTATATATTATTAAAAAATTTGTGATATATATATATATATATATATATATATATATATATATATATATATGAGTTTTTTATAGTTTAAATTGTTAACTATTTTTAAATAAATTAAATTTTGTATAATTTACAGTTAAATAGAGATTGAAAATTTATTTCAATAATTAAATCATTGAAAAAAACAGTACCAGATAAATAGCATTTTCAAATTACCATAAATTATTTTGGTCATTTATGATAAATGTTTAATAAAAAAGTTAATATTTCAATTTTATAAAACCAAGATTTATATTTAAAAATGAGTTCTTAAATTATTATTTAATATATATTCTCATTGATTATGAAATATAATGCAATATTTTGATTATGAGATATAATGCAATATTTTAATTTGATAAATTTGAGAATTATGTTTTCTTAAATCAGTATTGTATATTATTGTTTTGAGTTGATTTGTATTCTTAATTGAATACAAATTTCCTGAATTTTTTTTGTTAAAATTGAGAATTCTGATCGTTCCTTAAAATTTGGTCAAACTCAGAGCTTTGATCCAAATCTTCATAAGCTTCCAAACTTAAAACTCGAAACTCTGATCATCCCTTAATTTTTTTTGCTAAAATTGAGAACTCTGATCGCTCCTTAAAATTTGGCCAAACTCAAAGCCCTGATCCAAGTCTTCGTCATAAGCTTCCAAACTCAAAACTCGAAACTCTAATTATCCCTTAATTTTTTTGCTAAAATTGAGAACTCTGATCGTTCCTTAAAATTTGGCCAAACTCGTCCAAATTTCGAACAGAGTCCTGAAATACTGACATATCTGGCCGTCATTTCGCCATTCCGGTGGAAAATCCTTAAAGTTATAGTTTTGCCTGAGACAATTGAACTTGGCTTTCGATCCCCTGAGACAATACACGCCAAAATCGTAGGCGCGGGCAGCCATTTCCGGCGTGTCATAGGAGCCTAGCCAAATTCTGTGAGTAGAATGGGGCATTCGAATTTCCGACACCCATTTCCCCCATTTTCTCATTCGGATTCCCTTGAACTGTCGTGACTTCCGTGAGCGGTATTCGCGTCTGTTGCGGCGGTTCCGGTTTTGCGAGGGTTTAGCCATGTTGCGGCGGTTCTGGTTTTGCGAGGGTTTAGCCATGTAAGATTGTCGCTGGGGTATTCCGGAGTCGAACTTAGGACGTGCTCTCTGCTTCCGGATAACGATAAGATAGATAAACCGCTTAAAAGATAGATAAAGGGGCCGTGGCAATGATATGCAAGGGGAAGATAATTTTATTGGTGAATTTGATTTGGTGAGTCATCAGGATGACATGGCTCCTCATGGAACGCGCTGAAAACTTTCTTTCTCCATGCTTCTAAGATAAGATAATTGGGCACTTTTCCTGGTCGTCCGCTCATTCAAAAAATATCTCATTAACATTGACAGAATTCATACTTTCGTGGTGGAGTTTCATTAACCTGAAACGACGATTCTCTCAACTTCGCCCGAATCCAACCTGAAATGACATCACTTTCAATTCGAGTCTTGCTCGCCCTTCAGTATGTGTCAATGTCAATGTCAATGTAATTGAAAACCTTTATTGTTTTTGGAAATTCTGGCATGTTTTTGTTTAGTTTGTTTAGCCTATATGCCTCTCCATCCTAGGGTTGGGCCGAGCAAATGTTCACCCTGCACGACAGAGACACTTTTGCATGGCGCATGGAACCTATTAAATTTCGCCACGTGTTTGCTTGTTTACCTGGGCCGGTCAATGGAGCCATGCTCGTGCGTTCACACTTCTATGGATCAGGCCTCCTCCAGGCTGAGAATTCCCAAAAGCTTACGCCTCGAAAGCTTACTCGGCCAGGTCCCCGAGCTGGCGCATGATCCCGACGATGCCGGCGATGGCAACCCCTTCCAGTAGCGTGATTTCACCTATGATTTCACATGCCCATTGCCGAGGCCACCTAACAAAAAGACAGTCGGTGATTTTCAAAGCTCTCTCTTCCTTTAATCTTTCAGTATAATTTGGATTCCACCCAATGATACTGCTCAGTTTGCGTTAATCGGCTAATCCACGATGACGGTCCGATTGCTCCCTGACCGCTTGTTTGTTTGAAAAATAGATTGAAGTAAGGGAGTCTCACCCAAAGAGGAACGAAGAAAAACAGGGCAGAAACACTTTTTCGTGTTTCGTCTATAGAAGATGTGACTTCAATGTTCACTGAACATATCTTTGAAGAGAGTTTCAGAAAGGATTTCAAGTCTCTCTGTGACGAGCTTGAGAAACTTGAGGATTTTCTGTCGGTGGAGCACTGCAGAGCAGCTGGCAACGTCTCCAAAAAGATTTTCCGTCGCAAGATTAATAAGTTAAATTGCCGAGTTATGAACTTTCAAATACGCTGGCTCTGTCCTCCATGTGAAGGCGCAGATACGAATTCTTGTGTTGAATCTAGTAGATGGAATGCAAGTGTTCATATTGTCAAAAAGATTAAAAAAGATTACCGATTTAATATCGCAAGATCAAGGTCACAAGAATGTCGTTATCGTGAAGGGCGAGGAAAAACTCTTCCGGTCCAAAGAGTTTTTAACATGCGGTGTCGAGGAACGTTTGAACATCGGATTTGGGTGGTAGTATCTCGAAATTGGATGTTGAGAATGTGCTCAACCAAATGGGAAGCCCTTTAAGCCCCATAAAAAACTTAAGCATTAAGGATATAAGCAAGGAAAAGATTAGGGAATCCTTCGTTTATTTAGAAGGAAAACGCGTGTCTCTTTGTTTTCGATGACGTGTGGGACAAAGGTGCTCTACTTCGCCTACTTGAACAAATTGTGTTTCCTATCAAAAGCAAACATAATATTCTAATCACCAGCTCTAATATGAAAGTTGCAGAAGGTTTGGGAGATCATGTTGACACCCACGAGCTAAATAATTTATCTGGGGATGATAGCAGAAAATTGTTCTTCAATCACGCTTTAATAAGAATTTGAGGGATGATAGCTAAATAAGAATTTGTTATTTATTACATCTTATTATACATTTCGGATCCCTAAATTTTAGCCAAAATGACCAAAAGTGATAATGGTGACTTCTTCACAGGAATCCACCAAGGCAACATATCAACTGAGGAAGTCACGTAGCATAAGCCAAACGGTGTGCTCTTGCTAACATGTAAAGAAAGTTAAAAAAATGTATTTTGAATTAGACGTGACTAAGAATTGCCATAAATTGAAAAATTCTAGGGTCTAAAATGCTTCTTGTAAAAATATCTACTTATGAATGAAAATAACTTGCACGTCGTTGAGAGATTAAGAAATTAGTCAATGAGATTAGTTCCAGGTCTCATAATAATGAGATGATCGACACGTTGCTTACCACGCAAAGCATATTGTGCGACTTCGCAGCGCCATGTACAATGGTTCCACATAGAAATTAAATCCCGAATAATCAGAGAATAGAGGCTACATGTACGTTGCAAATTTTGATGCTCATTTTCACCGAAAATCAAACTTACCGTGTGATCAAGTGAGCACTTCATTCGAATAAATGTTGCTTTTTAACATAGGTGATGTAGCTATAAAAATTTTACATTTTTTTATTTAATATTGATTCTTTTGAATGTATATTTATTTTTTTTTTAATGTAGGTGAAATAAATATAAAATGCAAATATAAATTTTTTAATTTTTTCCTATTTATATTTAGGTGGCTAATGTAAATAATTTTTTTAAATTTTTTAATTATATATTGATTTTTTTTAATGTAAGTAATGTGAATATAAATTTTAACTATCCCCACCCTTATTTGTTTTTCAACAATCTATTTCTTAAAGCAATTAAATATGTTATATAATATGTAAATATATTATAAAGTTATTGATTAGGCTGACCAATTAATACATCTTCACATGTTCATAGTATGGTACTTTCAAGAGGTATAGTACATTGGTATGGTATATGCCATAGTTTTTTTTTTTTAAGTATCTATTTTACTACTACATATTTTTTTCACTAAAGAAATATGGCTTTTGATGTGTAATTTGTGTTTTGAAAGAATAATAATTAATAATATTTATATAATTTAGATTATTAATGTTTATATAAATTATTAAAAAACAAATTTTCAAATTTGATGTTTAGATTTTTTCGAATAATGAGGGACAAATTTTAATAAATAATTCACTTTTCCAACTCAAAAAAGAAAATTTTAGCGAAGTAACCCCTCTTCAAGTAATTCTAAATTGCAATTAAAAAGAACAAATGACAAATAATACAATAGGAAATACAATGTCTTGTTTTTCACTATCAACATGTGGAGGAAAATGACCCCAAAGTAGAAAGAGGAATCCCAATGAACCTCTTGATGATACCGATCTCGTCAAATTGAAAACTGATAAAGGATCTGCAGAATCTCTTCTCAACTAGCTAGGGTGGATGATTGTCCTAAACCAGTTTTCCATCCAAGGGTTTTCCTCCCATGAAGAAATAAGCAAGAAATAAGCATTAAGCTGTGCAATCCAATATTCAGTAGAAAAAATTCTTCCAGGAAGAAATAAGCACTAAGCTTCCCAATCCAATATCCGGAGAAAAAGAATAGAAAAAAATGCAGAATGAGAGAGACATCAATTTCTGCTCTGTTAATTCCATTTTTCCAATTTCTCTCATTTTCTCCAATTTGAATTTATTCCCTTTTCCTTTTAATTTTTATTTTCTTTTCTAATGTTTTTCATCACTTTTATTGTCACTATGTAATGTCACTTTATAAATATTTATAAAGTCATCATGACCTCTCACATTTTTACGCCGGAGGCGTTTTCTTTGCAGGCTTGGGGTGAGCAAACACTGTTCACCCCAGCCAATGAGAAACAATTTTCCTATTGCGCATGGAACCAATTATATTTTGCCACGTGTATAGGGTCCGAGCACTGGTTCTGTGCGTGCTCGTTAATAGTGATCGATTCGCAGAAGAGACGTTGAGGGCGATATCAGTGATCTGGTTGAGCTGATGACTTCGGCTGTGCGCTCAAGGCCCCCTGCCATCCTCCTGCGCTCTCTGTTCATTAAGCAAAATGAGAAACTTCCAGGATGTGGATATCATGCCCAGGGGATCCATCAGCCTGGGGACGTTCTGCGCCATGGATGCGATCAAGGCGATCCCGTGTTCAGCAGCCGCAATTGTATTTTCAGTGGTAGCATTGACGACCAGGCACCCAAACTCAGTGGCTTCCTGCATATCCACATTGTCTATACCCACACCCGCTCTGCCGACAACCTTGAGCCTCCCGCAAGAGCATCGCAAAGCGAGATATTTGTGCAGACTTCCTCCTGCGATAAATTGTTGGAGCAGTCCACATTGGGCTACTCGGCGGGGCCCGGCCCCCGCTTTTGCAAGGTATTAATGGTGTGTTTTGCAAGGTTTTCCCTAGGAACGTAGAGGAAAGGAGACGAGGCAATTGCAGAATTGATTTGGGAGAATACGACATGTGGTAGCACCTCTAAACTCAAAGAAATTCATGCAAACTTATTTGGCAGCATCCACTGTAGAGGAGGTGTCGCCACATACCCTTGGAAAGTTAAATAACGTGCCGGACTCAACACTGTTATTCGAATCAATTGAGTTAAGGGTGTAATTAACCTTCAGAAACTGAAGGAGGATTCCCATTCATGAAGTGTCGGGTTGTACATGCTGCAGAGAATTGCTTTAATTTCTTTCTGGATAGAATCTCAAGGAAGGTCGAAGAGAATCGCTATGGGATATTCGATTCTCGTTGAATCCGATCGCTGATCTATGGATGTCGCCTTCCAAAGGGGTAAAAGGAACACCCTACCTTTCGATGTGTTAACCGAGATTTATCGCCAGTGGTAGCCCGCCAATCGCAGAAATTGCGACTTTAATCTGAGTGAGGTACCGATGAGAGCGATGAGGTTTTGTTGTGGAAGACACACAAACCCAAAATGTATTGATCGCGCAGGTGTATTGAATCAGTGTTGGAAGTGTTATTACGAATTCTGAGATTGAACTATGCAATAAACCATAGGTGGAACCTTGAGGTACCAAGTGGGACCTTGTGTAAAGAGTGATGGTGGTTTCTGGAGGCGAAAGGAAGTTTTCGCACAAATCATACGGCAGTGAGCGGTTTTTGTAAGACAAACGCAATACACCCCTGTGCTTGACACGTAAGCCTAGGGTGGTTTCGTAAAACAACGAATTTTGCATCCTTTGAAGCCCTTAAAGCTCGGACCAAGAAATTTTGCGATATTCGCTTGCAGTCGTCCAATCAAAGGTGGAAGAGCAATGTACACCGGACCGTCGGATTTGTTCGATGTTTAAACCCAGGTGTGTTGTGGTTGGCTTTGGGCCCGGACATATGGTGTTCAATTTCTATAGCGAATCGAGCCCTTGTACACGGTATGTGTTTCAGGTTTTTGATAATTTCTTGGTTTCAGGCGATGACTCATGGGTTTCAGAGTTATCCTTTTTCAGGGTTATAAGCAGCGTACTAACTGTGTGCATACCTTGACAACACAAAAAAAAAAAAAAAAAAAAAGATTGACAGTTTAAAATCCAAAATTTCATATCGTCAGAAACTTTCTCTTCCCATTAAATTACTCCCCTTACATATATCTACCGCCCCGGCGTTCCTTTGCGCCTCTTGGTGCAATTGCTAGTTCGTTATATGACATAAATTTTGAGTTATATGACAGAAATTTTGAGTTATAGTTATTAAAATTTAAGATTTTGGATTGTGGGTTTTTGATAATGTTGAATTTATTTTCATTATAATAAAACAATTCAAACACTTTTATAATCAATTTTTTTGGAAAAAAATAAAACAAATAAAAACTAATTTTTTTCTAAAAACAATTTTAATTACGAATTTATAATTTCAGTTATAGAAAACCTTTTCCAACAAATTTATAGTATCAACAGTTTAAAAAAACACTCTAATTTTTTGTGGAGTCATTTGATGAGTATGTAATTCTCCTTCAATTTAATTATTTTTTAAAAATATAGGTTTTTTTTTTTCAAATATTTATGATTTTTACATTAAAAATTATTATATTAGAATTTAGAGTAGTTTAAAGAGAGCAAAATCTTTAGGATAAGTCTCGCCAAAAGCCAAAAAACCGATGGATTTCCATTCATTGTGAATGTGTATTAAATTTATTTTATTTTATTTATGTTAAATGTAGATGTTGTCAACTTAGTAAATATTTTGTGTATATTAATTTACAATAAGGAATACACAAAAATATTTATATAAAGCATACTTTTTAAAAAAAAAAATGTTAAATGTAGATGTTGTCAACTTAGTAAATATTGTGTGTATATTAATTTACAATAAGGAATACACAAAAATATTTATATAACGATGTAGTTTGAGTAAGAGTACATATGTTACTCATATCTCAAATCAAAGAAATAACAACATTAAAAAACATATCAACCATAACCATGGCTTAATGGCTTATTAAGACTTTGGTATATTTGACTATAAAATTTTTGTTATGGTGCAAACTATAACATTTTATTTTGATTTCTTTAGTATGTAAATGTAAATATGTGTAAAAATCATTGTGAGTATTAACTTTGATGATTTATAGATTTTTAAATTGAAATGGATAAATTATAAACCATGTAAATGTATTATGGTATTATGTTATAAAGATAATTTCTCTACACAATTGATTTAAGGGCGGAGCATAAGATTGAGTATGAAATCACAAGTCGGAATTATTGAGGGAGTTGAAGTAATTAATATGCTTGTAGTGCTAAAAAAACCCTACTAGAGCTTTGTGTCAAAATTTAAATTTAAAAATGTTGCCTTACCTTTTCCCCTTCAACCCGAAAAATCAATGAATGAAAAACTTAGAAGTTGAAGCGACCACTTTCCACAATTAAAGAGGTTGGGTGGTGGCTGAAGTGTTCTTTCAGGGAAGCATAGGAAAGTACCCATCTTAAATTTTGAGAGTTGATCAATGAATGGGTGTGGGGGAATGGAAAAAATGTTGAGTGAAACAATCACCTAATGGAACATATAGAGTTCCACATAGAAGAGGAGCACAAAGGTGTCTTGAGGAGTAAATTAGAGAGTTGAATGTTTGCTTAATATTCTAGGTGACTAGAGTTCAATTTGATACCCAAATTCATCCCTAAAAGTGCCATTTGGGAATTAGACGTGTGATGATGCATTTTGCGATTGCAAAGACCATTTTTTGTGTGGTAAATTCTTGTAGAAGAACCTTAATCCGAGCTATGAAAGGGATATGAATTAATACAAGTTGGAGTGACACTAAGAAGGAATAATGATGAGGGACTACCTAAGTAGTCAAGGAGACCCCTCATGTTATTTCCCACCAACTGGAGATGCATTTCAGAGTTCACAAAAGCCCTATAATTAGTGTGGAAGAGGGAGTTATTGTAACAACCCTGGTTAAAAATCCATGTAAAAATATATAAGACCATGGTGATGGGACATGTATTCCAAGTTGAATGTTGGGAAAGACATCCTAGCGGGTGTTTATTCGGTTTAGTATGGCTAAAGGAAATTGGCAAAGGCAATGGCAAAGGCTTTACAAAAGGAAAGTGGAATTATTTTATGAAAATAATGAAAATAGAGAAAAATGAAGGCGCATTAGGGTAATTTTGAGGTCTAAAATGGGCCCCCTAAGGAAATTCTAAAATAATAGTGGAAATAATAAAATAAGATTTGATGACATCATCAAATTTTAGAGGGAAAAATGAGAAAACTACTTTTTCAACTTGTATTTTCAACTTATATCCCTATGGGTTTACTCAAATTTCAAGCGACAACACTCGTTGGATGAAGAATTTGATTCCTCATCAAAGGAGTACCCATATTTCATATTTTCAATGGACCCTTCTACATGAAAAATGAGAAATATATTAAAAACGTGATTTCAATCACATTTTTTCATGTATTTCTTATTTTTTGTGTAGCAGGGTCCATCGAGATTATGCAACATGGGTACTCTTTGGATAAGGAATTAATTTTCTCATCCAATGAGCACTCCTGCTTGAAATTTGAGTAAACCTTAGTGAGATAAATTGAAACTACAAGCCGAAAAAAGTAGTTTTATTATTTTATTATTTTTACTTTTTTACCCCAAAATTGGTGAATCATCCCACATGGTTGACATTGTTGGGTGCTAACATGTGTCCTAAAAAACTCCTAATTGCCTCACATTAATTATCAACCAGGGTAAGTCTTTTTATCTCAAGTGTGTACACAGTATGTGCAAGCTATTGATACAAAGAGTAATGCTAAAGCCAATCTTTTTAATATAGATGCAATCATAAATCTAAAGCTTAAAATAAAATGATTCTTAATTCAACCAATTCAAATGACAATCAATCGAGAGCACTAAAGCATTAACCGAGCTCTTTCAGCTGGATCTAAACTATCAGACAAAAGGAAAGTAGTGGAAATAATAATTTATGCTTGTAGTAATCAAAGAAAATTATTTTAACAAGCAACTAATAAATTGGTAATGCTCACTTAAGGGAGCAAATACAGAAATCTAAATTATCAAAATTAATTCACTGTAAAGCAGGAAAGCATAATATACTTGCAGTAAATGGAAAAGTATAGCACAAAGAACAACAACGAGATTCACCAGAGACCAGGCCCTTAGCCACCAGCGAACACCACTTAGTTACTCAAAAACAATCGAATTAACAGCAACGCAAACTATATGTTAATCAACGCAGTCATTACAATACAATTGTGTCTTTCAGAACTATGTTCTGTTCATTATAAAATGATACATAAATGAAAGAGACATGATACAATATGTGATACGATCTGATTTACATTCTCTGCTTTCTCCTATGTCATCATGTCCATATTCATATTCTTCTCGTTCCTTTATAGCTAAAAGAGAAGGTAAATGTGATCTCTCAAGATCAGGGGATCTTGAGGGATTCATAACAGATTACTATCTTCGAACAGTTGTTCATTCTCACTTATTCGTCTTCTGATTTAACTGCCTTTAACGCACCGTCTTTTCCCTTGGTTAGATCCTGCTGCTCCTTTTTGGGAACAACTATTGTTTTATCTATTATTTTCATCATAAAAGCAATGGGAATTAGTTTGGACGGTTGAACTATTTCATTCATTCTTTTATCAAAATCCATTCATGATATTATTATATTATGACGCAAAAATGGACAAAGAAGAGGAAAACGGATAGTTTTTGAGAGTAAATACATACCTATTGCAAGGCTCAACATACTCCCCTACTTACCTTTTTTCATGTCCTCATGAAAAATAAATAATTCTGATGCAAATAAGTGAAAGAGTAGGTTGGAGAAGGTTTGTTTGTAATAGGTCTAATACCATGATGTCGTGCCAAGTGTGCAAAGGCTGCCGCTTCTTTTCCTTCAGGTAACTCATAGTCAGGATGATATCCCTTAGTAGGATACCAAATAATGGGGCTTCCATAGCAACATCCCACCAAATAAGGTCCTCCTCTTAAGATAAATTTTCCGTATGGGATTAACCATCTTGCAGCAGCTTTGAAATTTCCATAATTAAATGGTTCTCTGTCTTTAACACTATTGCTTGAAACCATCCATCTCATTTTGGATGCAACCAAGGATCTTTCTTGAATGGAGAGGAAATATGTTGTTCCTTCCAGCACAAGTTCCTTATGTATGGGCCCTAAACTCTTAGTCACACCCTCTTGTGTCATTAGTGCTTTATGCTTAGCAAACACTTGCAGAGGGTGAGTAGGTTCACTTCTTACCCAAAGATCCAAGTTGTGTTCCTATCTTTGAAAAAAATTATAAGCCTTCAACCACTTGAGTTCGTTGACTGCAAAAGAAATAAAAGCTTGAAATTGAACATCTCCAATAAAAGGGCTAGGATTCACATCCACTTCTTTATCTAATATGAAATTATGTAAATAAAATTCACAAAGAAGCCTTTGGACCTTAACTCCATGTATCTTACAGCAATTTATAAAATCTTCCATCATCTTCAACTCAATTGGCTTGCCGGCTCTAACAGCTTTTATATTTAACAATAAATATCGTTCTAATAAAAACAAGGCATAGTTCATAGCAGGAGATCGACAAGTCAAGATATCCGAATATAATGAACAAATGGTGTTCAATTTATTCCTAATGTTGTTCAGCTTACTTTTCATTCTATTCATTTTTTCTTCTTCCTGTCTAGCCTTATCAAAAGCCTCATTCTCTGCTAGAGCTAGTCCTTTCAATTGTTTTTGTAATTCCTGATATTTTTGCAGGGAGACTGTCTGTTGTTTATGTTGTTGTAAAGCAAGTTGGGCTTGCGTTAATTCTTCCTAAAGCTTTAAAACAATAGGGTCCATCTTTGATGAGGAATCCTCAGATTTCTTCTCTGTTTGGGTGCCAATACTGTGAAAGAGTACCTTTTCAGTTTGTATTTTCTTATTGTGGGAGGACAAACCCTCCCTTTGAACAGCTAAATTCACCATGTTCTCATGCAACTCAATCTAGGTGGCAATCGTTCTAGTGGAAACGAGTTCTGTTTGAATCCCCACTGATTTATTTTCGCATTTTAGTGTTTGTGTTGCTACAGAAGTCACCTCAGGAGCAGTGCTTTACATTTTACATTTTTTTTTATTTCTCATCGTAACCTTTAACCGTCTTTATGCCTCGGTATTATTGCTGCGCCTTTCTAAGTTTTTCTCCGACTCCTTGGTTCTTTCGAGGAGCGTCTATTCCACTAATAGACACTAGAGAATTTGGCGGAAATTCCAACGGCCAATTCGTCGCTATTCCGACACATAGTCGTCACAAGAGCGACAGTTCGGGGGCGGACAAACCATGGTTTGTCATGCCGTCGTCGTTTCGACGCAACTAAAAAGTGTCGCACTATCGACACTTCTTCCGTCGTTCCGAACAAGCGTCACTCTTCCGACGTCTCACAAACCGTCGCGCCTCCGACGTTTGTAAACTGTCGCACTTCCGATGAAATGTGGTTCGACGTTTGGAACGTCGCTCTTCCGACGCTTGTAAACTGTCGCAATTCCGACCCAACGTGGTCCGATGTTTTGGACGTCGCTCTTCCGACGCTTGTAAACCGTCGCAATTCCGACTAAACGTGGTCCGACGTTTTGGATGTCGCTCTTTCGACGCTTCTAAACTGTCGCAATTCTGACTAAACATTGTCCGACGTTTTGGACGTCACTCTTCCGATGTCTGGAAGAGGTCGCAATGCCGACGATATGTGGTCCGGGACGTTTGGAACGTCGCTCCGACGTTTTCTATACCGTCTCTCTCCGACGTTTCAGGTTGTCGCAAGCCCGACGTTCACAAGGCCGAGACCGACGGAGGGTTCAATTTAAAAAAAAAAATTAAAATTTTAAAAGACGAGAAACGCTGTTTTGAAGATATTATATGAAGTAAAACAGTCCATGAAAGTGAAATGGCAGTATGTAGAATAGTAAAGCAACAGATAGAGTACCGACGTCCATTGTTCCAAATACAAATTAAAGTACCCAAAACCCTACAACAGTGAAGTAAAACAGTCCATGAAAGTGAAATAGCATTATGTAGAATAGTAAAGCAACAGATAGAGTACCGACGTCCATTGTTCCAAATACAAATTAAAGTACCCAAAACCCTGCAACAGAGAAAAACGCTAATCATAATCATGTGAGGAGTGTGATATGTCCAAAATATAAAAAGACCATCAGACCATATCAATAAACCAGCAACATAGACCGACATCGCTAGTTTTGAAGGCAGAGTGATAAACATTAATCATTTTTTTTTCACAAGAGAAAAAACGTTGTTTTGAATATATTATATGAAGTAAAACAGTCCATGAAGTCATTACATTTTTCACATCTGAAGATTGGAACCCAAATATCCATCCAGAAAAGTGGAAGTCCCACCCCAGACAATGATAGAAAAATACCCCATGTCACATACAGGGACATGATATAAAACCCGGTAACGGTCCACATGGAGATTATCGACAAATCTGAGAAAGCATCCAAATATGCCCGAGGCATCTATAAGAAAGTGAAATAGCAGTATGTAGAATAGTAAAGCAACAGATAGAGTACGTACCGACGTCCATTGTTCCGAATACAAATTAAAGTACCCAAAATCCTTGAACAGAGAAAAACGCTAATCATGTGAGGAGTGTGATATGTCCAAAATATAAAAAGACCATCAGACCATATCAATAAACCAGCAACATAGACCAGCATCGCTAGTTTTGAGGGCAGAGTGATAAACATTAATCATTTTTTTTTCACAAGAGAAAAAACGATGTTTTGAATATATTATATGAAGTAAAACAGTCCATGAAGTCATTACATTTTCACATCTGAAGATTGGAACCCAAATATCCATCCAGAAAAGTGGAAGTCCCACCCCGGACAATGATAAAAAAATACCCCATGTCACATACAGCGACTTGATATAAAACCCAGTAACGATCCACATGGAGATTATCGACAATCTGAGAAAGCATCCAAATATGCCCGAGGCATCTATAAGAAAGTGAAATAGCAGTATGTAGAATAGTAAAGCAACGGATAGAGTACGTACCGACGTCCATTGTTCCAAATACAAATTAAAGTACCCAAAATCCTTGAACAGAGAAAAACGCTAATCATGTGAGGAGTGTGATATGTCCAAAATATAAAAAGACCATCGGACCATATCAATAAACCAACATCGCTAGTTTTGAAGGCAGAGTGATAAACATTAATCATTTTTTTTTCACGAGAGAAAAAATGTTGTTTTGAATATATTATATGAAGTAAAACAGTCCATGAAGTCATTACATTTTCACATCTGAAGATTGGAACCCAAATATCCATCCAGAAAAGTGGAAGTCCCACCCCAGACAATGATAGAAAAATACCCCATGTCACATACAGGGACATGATATAAAATCCAGTAACGGTCCACATGGAGATTATCGAAAATCTGAGAAAGCATCCAAATATGCCCGAGGCATCTATAAGAAAGTGAAATAGAAGTATGTAGAATAGTAAAGCAACAGATAGAGTACCAACGTCCATTGTTCCAAATACAAATTAAAGTACCCAAAATCCTTGAACAGATCAAGAAAAATGCTAATCATGTGAGAATTCAAAGTAAAGTTAATCTATTAACATTGCGAATAAAATTACACCGAAGTCAAAAACATTGCCTGGCCATACTCATGGCAAATTTGTCATCAAAAAATCAAAAAATCAAGAAGACTACCCTCATACGGGGAAACCAGTCTTGAACGTTTAATTTACAGAATTCAAAAATATTACTTAAAGGTCCAGCACAGTAAAATAAACTAAAAGCAGCCCAATTAACTGGGCCTGCTAAGCAATAAAAACAAATTAACCAAACTACTCCTCCGCTGGTTCCTCCACGATTCGGCACCATCCTTCGAAAGGTCCAGGATCTCTAGGTGCTACCTCCACATGCATGCCACGGCTCCCCTCCTGAAGGCCCGAATGCTGGTCGGCTTTTTCCAAGCTTAGACCCGCTGGACGGGTGCATTCTTCCTCCGTTTGGGCCTCCTCGCGGAAGACCACAGTGACTACAGCTATGATTCGTGGGCGATTGAGAGTGCAATCAAAGGAAAATTGCGCAGTGCGCGTTGTAGGAGAAGGTGAACTAGCGGTGGGGAAGCCAGGAGTAGGGGAATCCATACGGTGGCCAGATGCTACAAGCCGACCCCGCCCACTCCTAGTATTTGGATATCGACCTAAGTAATAATCACTCGACTGGCCGGAAGTCATCTCTGTTGAGGTGCTGGAGGGAGCGCGCCGGGATTGACCTCTAGTGCTCCCCCTGCGGCAACGCATCCTATGACGCACGCGAGGCATGGGTGCAATCTCAGGCGCAGGCGCAGTGGGCACAAGAGACAAAGAAGCAGAATTCCAATTAACAGAGGAAGACAGACAGAGACAGAACCGAGAGAAATGGAAATATGCAGCAAAGTCTAGGCAGAAGTTCCGCTGGCCACTTTTCCTTATCGTCACAGTTACCAGACAGTGTAATCCAGCAACCGGCTTGTCTGAAAAACCATGGCTAAATGCCATTTTGTATGTCGACCCGTCTGCAATGCAATCAAAGGACGCCCGTCATAATTAATCTCTGATCATTAATAATGAGATCCGAAGGCCGGATCAAATTGGAGCGTGCGGAATCGCTCAGAGGAGTGGAGGTCCGATCTTGAACAGTGTTAAAAATTAATTAATGTAGATTTGATGTGAAAACTTAATTGAACAGCGTTAAATGTTAATACGAATGATATGAAATCGCCATATCCATGTCCCATCACCTTAAACGCCATCGAATGCACCCGCAGCCGGGAGCAGGGCAAGTTTTTATTGAGGACACGTGGCAAAAATTGATTGGAGCGGATCTTTGTTTGGGCCGCTCGCGCAGTGGAAATCCGGACCCGTAAAATATTAAGGCGAATTTGATAAGAAATTCGCGTCACAAAATTGGCCGACGTCAGCAGGCTATTTTGGAACGCGAATTTGGTTTGAATTATGGTTTATCGCCGTTTGAAGTCCGGTGGGCTCGACTTAAGAACAATTTTCTTATAAAATTTGTGTTGGTTTTCTTTGATAATACACATATTAAAATCCCGCTTAATAAAGAGACAAAATTGTTGTGCTTTCGGAACCTGACCCGAGGATTGGAAATGAGTTAACAAACAAAAGGATAGCGGAACCAGACATGCACCCGTGGTCAAGCCCTCTACCAAAACCACGAGCGAAATCACAAAAGCGGGTTGCCCATATCGCACCGCTTTTGCGGAGTAGGCGGTATTTCCTATTCGCGAGCGATTCCATAGGGAATGCGACACGTGGCGAAGTGACCCTGGAAAACAACCGTTTAACCCACGCCATCGCATGTTAAAGCCCGACGTTGGAAGCCGAGCGAAATTGCCAAGAGTCGTTGATTTGGAGAAGGGCCATCGGACGGTGGTCGCACGTTGAACTTGCCCGGAGGTTAACTAAGGTGTGCGGAGGATAGCCGGGTACGATACGAGTGTTTGATTGGTTATTGATATATATAGGTGGGGCCGGAGTATAATGAAATTGTTTAATTAAACGATTGGCGGATAATTAGCATAGAGTACGGGATTGCAGAGAAGGAGTAGGCGGGTGGTGAAATATAAATAGAAAGTTCATTACAGCAGATTTGTTAAAAACGTGGAGTATAAATACAAAGTGTTGAAAGTTAAACATTGGTTATAAGGATTGTAGATAATATAAAGTCGGGAATATAAATTAAAGTCCAACCATTGTGGATAGTATTTGTTTATCAAATTCTACGAATTTGATAAATAAACCCGAAGAAAGAAGAAGTCAATTAAGACTCAGGCTGGAGGAAAAGAACGGGGTAAACCAAGGGAAAATGCTGACAGAGCGATTGTAGACACACCAGCTCTCCTTGGGGGTCCAATTTCGGTTTTGTTGCGTCACACGATGATCTCTCTTCTCTAACATTTACTTGTATTGAAGATCACTATTCTAGGAATAAGGAGTTATTTTCTCCAAAAATAACCCTAGCCAAACATTGACAATGCATCAAGGATATCTTTCTATGCTTCATAAGCACATTTGTTCTACTTCTAAATCATGTCTTAGAAGTGGTTGTTGTGCTGGAAATTATTCACCAGTTGGTTTCATACCAAAGTCTTTTTCACATTTTCAGCATCCAATACATGAAAAAGATAATGGTTTAAAACAACATAAATATTTGAAATTTTGCAAGAATTGTCTGGCACACTTTGAATATGAATTTTGAAGTCAAGTTCATGATGCTGTATAGGATCAAGTGTCATTTTGAATACCAAATGTTTCACAAGAAACTTCTCAACATGCTACCCTGCAGTAAGGATTAAATGACAATATTGCATCAACTATTTCCATAATAAGAGTGCACCTCGGCCATAAGACTAAACAACTACAAATGTTGTAGATCTAACAAGACCACACAATCAAATGTATTCCACAAGGCCAATACTGTATGAAAAATGAAAAGGAGTGTGCAACCAAAAATACCTTAGGCAACTAATTCAATTAGATACACCAAACCATCAGCAAAAAGGAAAACCAGCCTACTCAAAAGGCAAGCGTTTACCTCCTTTGACAAAATTTTGAGTTCCGAAACAAGGACCTTTATTGTCTTGTCAATGCCCCTAGTAATTTGAATGGGGTTTGCACCTGCTGCAACAACCTAAACAAAAAGGTTTCATTTCAAATTATTTTCCACAAATTTAAGATACAACCATTGTCGGTTTTGTATTTCCTAACAAGCTCATAAATTTTGACAAAAGAACCAAATTTTTTTAATACCTGATAGCAATTTTTTCACTCAAAAACTATCTTAGACTCAATAAACCCAACCCAAAACTAAAAAACCAAACACCATAAGACCCTACAAAAATGAATAGATGATCTTAATCCGGTACCATCGACAAAAAGTTACCTTTACACCCTCACTTATTAAACCCTGTGCTGTTGAATTTTAACTTCAACTGCTGCAGCAGAAGGACGGATGCAGCAGCAACATTTTTTTTTGGAGGTTGCTTGCATGCCATCCAGAAATTTAATTCAGCATTTAAAATTTCTGCAAGTTTTTTTTGTAGACGGCCGCAGCCATATTTCTGTACAGGATTGTATTTAAACACAACAACCAGCATTAACGCAATTCACCAACCAGAAATTAAACAAACAAAAATTTACCCGACAGTTTTGTAAATTCAAAAGGAGGACACATGGAGCATTAATATTGGATCGCATGAAATTGAAGGGAATCTGAAAACTTGAAAACTGGACCCAAATTTTTTATAGGGCACATTGGATTGAGAATTCGAGTTAAAATTAGGCAGACGTCAGCATCCCATTTTGGAACGCGAATTTGGTTTGAAATTCAATCTATTTAGACTTTTGAAGTCCGACGGAAAGAGTTCTTTAATGTTTTGATAGTTTAATATATACATATGTTATATATATATCATATGCGAAATGAAAGGTGGGCCATAGAATTTAGTTTTAATTTTATTTTTTTTAAAAGAGGGTTTATTATAATATGTTTTATATGTTCCGGCATATAAAAATAAAAAGGTCGAAAAAGCTTGGTATTTTTTTTATAGACAGTACGTAAATTTTTTATTACATAGCAGTGTGTAAAAAGTGAAAAACTGAGTGTAACTTTTTAAGTGTGTATGCACAGCAGTGCGAAAGGGAAAAACACAGCAGAGTGTTTTAGAGACAGAGTATGTTTGTTTTGAACAGACAGTGAGTTGGTTTTATGCACTGCGTTTTGTAGCAGTCATAATTTTGTAATCCCTCTCGGTGAGGAAGTAGTGTAATAGTTTTTTTTTGAGTTATTGAAGGGAATAGAAGTTTGTTTTCAAAGTATTGAAACTCTGTCTCCTGTCAAAGAAATTTTTATTTTCTGTGTGTTAGAGGAAAGGAGATTTATGGGTGGTTCTTATGAATCAACCAACCATTCAGAACATGCTCATCAATCCAAACCATAAGTATTATGTGACAATATTCAAGCAGGCACTGAATCGGATTTCTGAAGCTATGTTAGAGAAACCCTAAACTCTCACTGAAAATAGGTGAAATGTGGCACCACTCGGAGATTGACATGTGCCAATTGGTACAAGTGGTAGACAATTGGCATGCTCAAACAATGAGGTGATGCGGGAATGACATGAGGGAGAAAATATCAGAAAAGCCCCAAATCTGGAGAACTAAAGCTCATCACCAACCTGAGATTGACAACTTTACATGATGTAACCTATGAAATTGTAAATGGAGAAATCATAGTAACAATAAAGTAACCTATGTAACAATAAAGTCGGATTCATCATGGGAGTGGTAATGGGAGAAATCATAGTGAACAACAGGAAACATGCAGAGTTGCTTACAATCAAATAGATGAAAAAACACATACAAAAACCTAGATAATAATCATGAACAAGCTTAATATTGAATTATGAACTGTAAAGGAACTTACAAAATGTGACATTACGAACCTGGTCAAGCGCACAAGCAAAATATCCTGGACATGACCCTGGTTGACAAGTTATATTGCTCATGATGCAAGAGGATTTGTACCTGCACTGCCAAGTCAATCAAAATCCATCATTATCTATACAATAAATACAAGTAATTGATGTAGTATTTTTACTCTAAGATGCATTCTTATGATAATGTTAGAACATATGTTGAAAATGTCAAAACATACCTGAATAAGCTCCTCTTCGTTTCAAGAACAATTTATTGGAGTCGCATGAACTTGAAACAAGCCTCCCACGATCTGAAAGAGTAGCAACTAAGTCAACAGTGACTTTTTTGTTGCTACAGTGGATCGAGGGAGGTTTGCTCCAAGATTAAATCGCTCCAATAAATTATTCTCTACTAAACAGGGCCAACCACATGAAGGTGGAAGCTCTTATGGCCCCTCCCCCCTCACATCACTCTCAATTCCCCAATACCCAATCTATATTTCATTTTTTACTTTCATGAGCATAAAAAAAAATATTCAATAACTAATAAAAAAACAATTCAACAAAAAGTACGCAAGGAAACATTGCAATTAATGCTTGACATAAAAATAGTATGATAAATGAGTTTTTTATATAACGCAAAAAAGCGTTCCAAGTATGGTAACGTTTGTCTTATAATAATACAATATTTTACATTGTCAAATTTTCTTTTTCTTCTTCCTATTTTTAAAGCTCCTAATTACATCATCAATATCATCGTGCTCTGCTCCTGTTTCGTGCCTTTCAACCCGCACTGCTGACCTAGTTGCGTATTCACGATGTCTGGGCTCATCCGGTGACGGGGCATCGCCTACAAAAACAGATAATATTAAATTTTAATTGTCAGTTTTTAAATATCATTGAACTAGTTCGGTAATATTAATAATAAAAAAATTGCAATGAGATTATTTACCTGGTGCACCAGTTGTCGCCGCTGACCTAGTTGCATTGTCACGATGTCTGGTCTCATCCAGTGACGGGGCATCGCCTCCAAAAACAGATAATAATTAAATTTTAATTATCAGTTTTTAATTATCATTGAACTAGTTCGGTAATATTAATAAAAAAAATTGCAATGAGATTATTTACCTGGTGCACCAGTTGTCGCCGTTGGGACTGTTGCCCTGTCTTCCTCTCTGGTGGTAAGATCCTCAAGGGAAACATTCTCTGTCATTTAAACAAAAAACGTTATAAGGACAACCATCAAGGTATAATTAGAAAAAATTATAAGTGGAAATTAATTACCGTCACGGCCCTCACTGATAGCAGCATTGTTGGCCTGGTCCCCACTACAATGATCAGGTTGCACGAGAGGATCATCTACATCTGGCTCTAAAACTGGGTTATTTACCTCGTCGGTAGTGTTTCTCCCCTGATTTAAACAAAGTTGTTAGACATTAAATTTATGGACGAAAACAAAAATATTGAAAGGTTAATGTTTTACCTTATCAGGCATTGTAGATCTTGGGACCTGCCCCAAGCTTCCGCGACATTCAATTACAGCTTTATAGCCAAAACGGAAAGCGATATTTTTATCTTCCTCTGTAGTTATTGTTCTGAAGTCATCACCCTACATTATATATGATTGTGTATTTTAATCATATTTGATAGGATTACAAAAACGTTGGAAGACGATACAATTAATTATAAGATGTTTAGCTACTTAATTACAATTCTTGCAGCTAATTTCAAGTAGCCACCCTGGCCGAGCTTGTGATGGCCCTTTTTCTCAATCCTAGCTTTGGTTTCCTTTGAGGTGTCAGGCAACCTAGCATCAAAAGATTGAAGTTAGATATGACGTAGCACACTTTTATTTTATACATAAAGAAAATTAAAGCTATTGAATTAAAGTTGTAATTTACCTTGCGGGTCCAGTTGGCATTTTTCCTTCTTTCTTTGCCCTTTTCTCTTTTCCGTCATGGATGAGTGCTCTCCACTCACTCTCTGAAACTGCGAGAGGACGCTCATATCTAGGGTTAAATTGAAATTGTGCCCTATAGGTGTCCCTGGTATATTTCAAATATTTTCCGGCTACTTGAGCCACCGCTTTTCTGTCAAATGTGCCGACCCCAAAAAGGGCTTCTAGATAATCTAGAAGTTCTTTTTTCAGGTTGGAATTCTGGGAATTCCACCCTGTACGTATGGTTGGGCCAAAAATTACCAACGCATGGCTCTCGAGAATCCTGTAGAACTCATTGTTTCCTACACAGAATAAAACCAAAAGAAAAAGAAGATATTATCATTAATTTAAAAATAAAAATCATGATAAATATATTTTAGATAAAGTACATGAAATAGTTAAAATATTAAAATTTACCTGGGAGTTGTACATGATTTATAGGGACACCCTCATCGTTCACCAACAACGTGCCATTAATGGTCCCTGTGGAGCTGACACGTGTAGCTCCAGGAAACACAATAATGTAGTTGGCCATATCAGCCTCATCATTTCCAACACGTTCAGCAGTTGGCTGGGTGTCAGCTTGGGCAGGGTGTGTTTCTTGGCTAGCACCTAAAGGAGTAGAAGGTGTACGAGAGGGTTGTTGGGCAATCTCTTGCCCTTGCGTCCCACTACCACCAACACCGGGTTCAGCAAATGCCAGAAGACGCTACATACAAAAGAACTTTTTGTTAGTTTAGTCAATGTAAAAATTAAAAATCAAACTATCACAATTCATCTCATGCAGAACAAAAAAAATATCCTTTTGACTTTTTATTATTACATGATATCTATTTAGCTGCCTCATAAGATGTTGTATCCTCTCTTCTGTTTCAGGTGTTTGAGGCGCGTCTATCAAAGCATTAAATTCCGACCTTGCATCTCGTGCCTTTTTTGCAACAACAACACTGGAGATAGGGATGAAGAAAGCTCTTCCTCAAAGAGGGAATCATCAGGCATACCATGGCTAGGTGTCTGCATATTTGAACAAAATTAATATTATTTCAATTATGTAAATAACTAAAATACCTAAAGATAGAGCAATGTTGGCACTTTACATGTTCCTCCGCTGGCCTCTTTCCGCGATCATCCCGTCTCGGGGTTGTTCCTGCACTGCTCTGATCAGTCTGCCACATTGCAATAAAATTATAAATGTAAAAACTTGAAAACAATATCTAACTTGAAAATACAAAATGAAAACTGAAATAATTTCTAATAAGACACCGGAAGACAGAGTTAGAGTTTCAAATATGCCTTGCATTGAATTCAGTCCTGGAAACATGTCATTGCACATTAAGGCACCCAGACATTCAATCCACAAATGATATATTTAAGTAGGCTTCTCCTATTCTGGGAAAACACCATACCTATAATGCATTCACTTGCATGTATAAAGGGAAAGGAAAACATGTTTTCATACAAAGGTGACAAAGGCATCTTGGGGAAAGGTATCTTCACTTTTTATTTATGTTGTTCACCCACACCACTCTCGTGTTTTCACTAATCCTGTTTTGTCATTTTTGGATTCAAATTAGGTTAAGGCCTTAAGTATTTTTTGACCTTTCGGTGTAGTTTTTATAAGTGGCATGTATGGATTTTCCATTAATTCTGCACTTTTTCTCTTCATGCGTATGTTTCCCTGGAAATCAAATGCATGATTTAGTCCCATACATTTAACAAGTTGTTGGATCAACTCCATAGGAAATATCATGTTTCCTATTCAATCAAAATTTATCTCAGTTAGGGTAGGTAGGAAGGTTTCCCCTTTGTATTAATAGGGCACTTCTAGCTTGCATTTTTATTATATCTTTCAAATTTAGTGTCGTTTCAATTAGGGCATGAATTTTTGCAACTTTCAAGGTGAGAATGAACAAAGACAAATTTTTGTGATGGATGACTGTATATGACTCCATGGCCAGAGGAAAAGGCACTAATCTACTTCTTCAAATATCTATAGTTCTCATTCACCTCATACGAAGATGGTCCCTGATTTTGAGCCAAATGTTGCAGCAAAAAGTCCCCCCCCTCCATAATTTGAAATTCAATGGAAATTTCTTAAATTGATGATGGGGCAAGATTATGGAACATTGGCACATAAATATGTAATGGAATTCCAATATCATGATATATGTTTGCATATGTTTATGGCAATGTTCCACCAAGTCCCCTGGAGGTGGGAGCGAGGGGACGAGGGAGTGCGGGAGCGGCCTATGCAAAAGCTCCCTACCAATTTTCAGGAAACGTGGGGGGACGTCGGGGTCATAAAAATTATAAAATTTAATATTTAAAATGTAACTATATTTTTGCAAGGAATGTATATATAGTCATCATACACTTTCATCATGAAAGATAAATCATAAATGATAAAATTACAAATCGATGAATGATGAATCATATAATTGAAACAAATTTAAAAGTTAAAAGTTAAAACATACATCATACAATCATGCATGTAAGTTTGTAAGTTTGTAACTATATAATCATTAATGTAACTACTAACAATGTACATTGAAAATAAAGTTTAAGATATCATATGACATATTATATCAAGATTCAAAATAGAGTTTAAACTGAAGTTTACAACTCAAGTCTGAAACATAAAACTTAAACGCAAATAAGTTATGTTTGAAACATAAAACATAAAACATAACATATGAATATCAAATGATATCATCATAATGATAAATGAGCATAAATGCTCAAGTTAATGCCTCACTAGTCTCTGCATCCAACTTCTGCACGAATATATCAAGATCAACCATGTCACCATCTGAATTAGAATCACTTGGATTCTCAAATATGCTAAGTGGCACATCAACTTTTAACACGAAACCATAAACTAAAAGGGGTGGTGAGGGGACGTGAGGGGGCGTGAGGGAAACATCCCCTAGAAGTCCCCAAGAACCTGGAGCGCGAGGGGGCGAGGAATCTAGACCCCTAGGTGGGGGGGCGAGACCCCGTGTAACATTGGTTTATGGAGGTGGTGGAGCAAAAAAGAGCTCAAATAGAGCTGAAATTTTTCACATAAAAAGGACTGTGGGCTTGACTAATGGTTCCATTTAAAAAATGATATCTAGACAGAGAATAAGTGTGGCATGCAAACATGCATTGAAAATCCATCTGAGTTTGCATTGTATTACTTATGATGGATTCAAATTTGGGTTTCAAAATGCCAGGTTATGGCATGATTTTGTCGAGAAACCCTTAGTTGGATTCTCATGTTGGTTTAATTTCTATTTTAAGTTTGTTTTGCAATCTTTGGGTGATAGTAACTCATGAACTAGGTTACCAATGTGTAACAATCATATTTCAAGAATAAAGTTGTAATTTTTTTATATTATTATTATTATCTATTAGCTACGAGTATTGACACCTAATGCCTGGAATTTTGACATCTTGATAGCATGGATAATTTCGAAAATGTTTCTAGTAATGTTAACATAATAACTATCATTATGTGTCTTCAATTTTTTCACCATAATAGACCTGTGATATGGACTCATCACACAACTTCATATGCTATGTCCCAACAAGTTCAAACTGGTTGAACCTACCTCATAGTGTGGTTATTAAGGACAAGTTGCTTGGTATATAACTCGATAGCATAGACCACGTTGCGGTTCTAAAAAGAATCCTCAAGTGTCAAAAAAACTTCACAATATGTTCTACTATAAAGCCTTTTGGGATACCTGAAATAATATATGTATCATTGATGACTTTTAAATTATGACAAGATCCAGAGGGAAAGGAAATCAATGGAAGAGTGATCCACCAATGAGAACCTAAAATTTAGCATCAGATGAGTTAGAGTCTAGGAAATTGAAAGCCTATAATTTTAATTAGTGATGAAGGACATCACATAGGTAATTATATTTTCATGTAGAATAATTTGTTAATTCAAATTTAAACTACATAATATGAAAGGCATACCATAAATTTTTCCACGTAAGTCCAAATAGCCTATAAAAAGGGAACACCTTCTTTTTCCATGGGAAATAATTTACCTTTCCTTTTTCAAGATAATCTAAATCACAAAAAATATGAACTATACTACACACATTCTTGGATAATGTGAAAGTGGAAAAGGAATACCCTACACAAGTGATGAACACATGTACATTTCAACACTAATAGATTTTTATAGTTGAAATGCAATTCTTGTTTTCATTTAAATGTAGGGTTTTTAAAGCAGGGAGAAATAATGGCTGCCAAATTAATAAGCGTTTCTTTGGGAAAAATTCAAATCTTGTATTGGGTGATGAAGATAATAGAGGGTATTGAATCTTGATTCTTGACATCTAGAGAGAACCATACAGCCTAACACAATCCAATAGAATTGATCAAAAAGACCCAAATAGAGTCAACCCTACTATAGGAGGAAGGGCCTGCAGTAAGAACTTACCATTTTGCAAGAGCTGAGGGCGAATGTTGTTCTGCAAGAGATGAGGGCGAACGCTGAGGGCGAATGCTGAGGGAAAATGCTATTCTGAGGGCGAGGGCGAATCTTTGTTACGAAAGAGGCGAGGGCGAATCCGGCAGATGCGTGCAAGAGCTCGGGGCGTGCGGGGGGCGAATGCGTGCAGAGCTCGGGGCGAATGCTGAAGGCGAATGCTGTTCTGCAAGAGCTGAGGGCGAATGCTGAGGGCGAATGGTGTTCTGCAAGAGCGGAGGGCGAATGCGCGCGTGATATCAGAAGTTAATGTAGCACACATGTACATTTGAACACTAATAGATTTTTGTAGTTGAAATGCAATGCTTGTTTTCATTTAAATGTAGGGTTTTTAAAGCAGGGAGAAATAATGGCTGCCAAATTAATAAGCGTTTCTTTGGGAAAAATTTAAATCTTGTATTGGGTGATGAAGATAATAGAGAGTATTGAATCTTGACTCTTGACATCTACAGAGAACCCTACAGCCTAACACAATCCAATGGAATTGACCAAAAAACCCAAATAGAGTCAACCCTACTATAGGAGGAAGGGCCTGCAGTAAGAACTTACCATTTTGCAAGAGCTGAGGGTGAATGTCGTTCTACAAGAGCTGAGGGCGAACGCTGAGGGCGAATGCTGAGGGCAAATGCTGTTCTGCAAGAGCTGAGCGCGAATGCTGAGGGAAAATGCTGTTCTACAAGAGCAGAGGGTGAATGCGCGCGTGATATCAAACGTTAATGTAGCTATTGCGACAAATACGAAACAATAAAATCATTTTTATGTAGCGCGCATATAAGTTTCGAATTTTTATGTAGCGCCCATATAAGTTTGGTATTTTCATGTAGCGCGAAAATAACTGTCGCTATACCGACGGCGGAAAAGGCGTCGCTATTAAGACGGGTGCCTTCAAACGTCGCAATGGCGACACCTAGACATTGTGTCGCAGTTGCGACGTTTAGAGTTGTCCCAATAGCGACGCTTTGGGCCATGGTGTCGTAATTGCGAAACCTTCCTTTAAACGTCGCAATTGCGACACTTGTTTAAGTGTCGGTATTGTGACACTTTTCTATAGACGTCGGTATAGCGACGGTCTCAGGCGGGATGGAAAAAATTTGGGAAAATTTCCGACATTTGGTCAAAAGTGTCGGAAACAGGTGTCAGAATTTCCGCCAAATGTAGTAGTGAGATTTATCAATTGTTTCTAAGGATGCTTGTTGGCCCTTAGAGCTGTGTTCCAAAGGAACTGCATTTCCTGACTGATTGTCAAATTCACGACCAAATTCTATATCTACAGACTTCTGTGGGTCCTCCTGGCTATATTCTAACAAAATTGTATCACTAGACTGTTTATCGGATTCCTGTGCAAATTCTGTGTCTGCAACCTCTTGTGATGGAGGAGTTTCTATGTGCCCAGAATTCTCCGGGGCTTGTGTTTCCAATATGCTAGGACCAAATGGTCTTCCAAGTTGCATGTACACATCGAGATTCGCTAGGACTTCAACCATTCCTACCTCAAAATCTGGCCCTGCTTCAACTTCTAGTTCATAATTTTGTTCTTGTTCTTTGGGCTCTGATTCTGGCTCAACCTCTTCCTTGAGTTCTTCTTCTTGTTCTGGTTCTAACCTGGCCCCTTCTTCTAGTTCTTCCTCTAAACCTGGTGTCTCTTGTTCAGACTGAGAATCCCTTATCCTAACTGGGCTGGACGTCTGTGCAGGTTGGTCATTTTCATCCTACAGGTTTACAAACATCCTCTAGGCTAATTCGATTCTTATAGACCTCCTATGTTTGTGAGGTTAGACCCTTGGACGGGCAGTCCTTTTTCTTTTTGAGACAGGGTTTTGCTAACTTGCTTCCGCAATTGCATTTAATTACAGGGTTCTGTATGCTTTATAGGGCCGTAATAAAACCATCCCAAGTCAAGTTGTATTGGACTACGCTATGACTAATGATCATTATAATCAGTCCATGGTGACTTACCACCGTTTCGGGGTGCCTAGCCCGTCTTATTCTAGTAGCAGTATCACACAATAAATAATTTAAAAGGGATGACAAATTAACAGTAAGTTTTTGTTTTAGAACAACTAGGAGTTTGAGTTGTCGTGGACTTATCACATCATGGCGTCTATCACAGGTAATGTATTTCTGGATAATGCTTGCTAGTTCCCTCCATGGTTCTGCGAGAGAAGATGGTTGAATGCCTTTTCCTTTTCCGACCAGTTGTTCGCCTTCGTCTTTGAAGGTTTCCACCGCATCCTATATCATTACATGTTTTTGTGCCCATGTGGTGCCTTTTGCGGGCAGCCCAGATACCTCAGCGATTACTGCGTCTGTAACTGTAATCCTTCTGCCTTTTACCATGGGTTCCCCATTCTACAAATTCTGTAAAAATTCAATATCAATTTCCTCATTTGAAGGCTAAAACCTTGTAAGATAGGATATCCATCCTACTTGGATCAAAATTTCTCTTGCTCTGTCGAAGACTTCTAATACTAAAGGCTCATGGCGCACTGTCTTACCACCCATAGTGTTCGAACTCTCCGTACGTTTGCAAAGGATGAATGTAATGGGAAGATTCAGCAACGATGAAAAGCACGACAATACTGAAAAGCACAGTATACTAGAAAGCACAACAATACCAAAAAGAACAGCAGTATTGAAAAGCACAACAATATCGAAAAGCACATCGATACTTAGAGAAATAGAAACAAATGATGTTATTTGAAAGGTTGGTAAATAATTTTCACATGTTGCATAATCATGGGATAGCTTTTCAGTTAATGAAATAACTACATCTCCTGCATAAGTGTAATGGGAGTCCTCTTCCCCTCCGAAATGAGAGGTTTCCTTCGACCGACGAGACGAGAAATGGCTATTTTGGTGACAGAATGTAAGAACGAATAGTACAACCATAATTGGAACAGAGTACGTAAATGATGGGACGATAAGAGAGGTGGATAGAGTAAAAGCGTGGTGTATCATGATAATAAATGATAAGAGACAAGAAGCTTTGGTTCATGATGGGTTAAGTAATACGAAAAGGAGCAACAATATGTAAAAAAAGGCTTTGCTGACTATATTATGGCTGTGTATGATATGATTGAGTAAAAGCATAAATGCATGAATAAAGATTCAAAGTAGGGGAATATTTAGCGGAAATAATCTATCGAAAAAGGATAAATGGGAAGAGGGTATTATAAGAATTATTGATTGTGGAAATAAAACTTCAATACCATAAGCAGAGCTTCTGTTGCTAGCAGGCATCCATAGCCTCGGCCGAGTTGATTTTTAACCCATGTGAGCTAGGATCCTCAATTTATAATTGAAAATTTTTTATTGCTCTTTCTACAGAAGAGACCAGTGTGCTAGTATGGTAACCAGATAACCACACTGCCATTCACTGGGAAGTAGCAAAAGTGAATAGGTCGGCTTGTGATGAGACCTCCTGTTCCAAGGATGGTTTAGCCATCCAATGGATCATAACCTTGGTGTGGTAGCCATAGTGGGAATGTCACATTACTATGTCCCTATGAACATGGTAGGCTAGCTCTTAATGAGACCCCCTATCCTCTATTTGTAGATAAAATTTAGTTGTCATTACATACTTTTATGATAAATAGAAGGAGGCTCAGTACTCCTTAAGAGTAGGGATTGTGTAAGAAGTTGAAACATATCAATAATAAGAAAAATTATTCCCATAATCCCATTGATAATAGACAGAGATAATTATAACCAAGAAGAATAGAACTAGCATTGTAAAGATGACCAATCAATATCATATACAGTAGATATCAATACAGTAAAGTAAAATATAAATAATTGTGTCCCTTCAATTGTTTTAAGTCTATCATCAAGAAGTTGTCTTTGTCAAAGATCATAATGTTAAAAATATTCACCTACTTTAATAAAATCCATAATTCTTATCCATATGAAGGTAATGTACTTAGGCCATAATGAGGCATAAGAGGAAAGAGTTACTTGTGAAATAAAAAAAAAGGTGTTGTTTAGAACACATAGAAATTATACAAGAAACAAGAGTGCTGTTCAAAAATTGGAAAAAAAACAAAAAAGAATGTTGTTCCAAAGATGGAACAACAAAATAAAAAAGTGTTATTTCAAAGATGGAACAAAAAAACGAAAAAGTGTTGCTTCGAAGATGGAATGACAAAACCAAAAAGTGTTGTTCTGAAGATGGAACAACAAAACCAAAAAGTGTTGTTTCGAAGATGGAACAGAAAAACCAAAAAGTGTTGTTTCGAAGATGGAACAGCAAAACCAAAAAGTGTTGTTCCGAAGATGGAACAACAAAACCAAAAAGTGTTGTTCCGAATATGGAACAACAAGATAAAAAAGTGTTGTTCCGAAGATGGAACAACAAAACCAAAAAGTTTTGTTTCGAAGATGGAATAGCAAAACCAAAAACTGCTGTTCCAAAGATGGAACAAAAAAATAAAAAACTGATGTTCCGAAGATAGAACAGCAAAACCAAAAAGTGTTGTTCCGAAGATGGAACAACAAAATCAAAAAGTGTAGTTCCGAAGATGGAACAGCAAAACCAAAAATTTTTGTTCCGAAGATGGAACAACAAAATAAAAGTGTTGTTTCAAAGATGGAACAACAAAACCAAAAATTTCTTTTCCGAAGATGGAACAACAAAATAGGCAGAAAAACTAATTGAATCAGCAATCCTATTTATAGTTTTACAAAAGAAATGAACTTTTACAAAGATGAAGCTGCCGAAGGATTATCTTATGCAACTAAAACTTGCATGGTGGAGTCTTTGCGTATCTGTTGACAAAAATATTCTCTTGTAAGTGGTCTTTGGTAGAGGTGCACCCAATACCCATTTTCTTTAAAGGAACAATCAAACCCATCAATGGTGGTTAACGTAAGGGTGCCATTGTCATGTAATTCCTTTATTTCATAGGGACCTAACCACCTACTCTGCAATTTACTAGGGAAGTCTTGAAACCTGGAATCGTAGAGAAGTGCCCAGTCGCCCTCATGAAATGTCTTTTTCTTGATCAAAGAGTCATGCCATTTGGCTCTTTGTTGTTGAATAAGTGCAGTATGTTGCAGAGCCGAAAGCCAGATTTCGTCTTATTCATTTTTTTTTGTAATCTATGAATCTGGGCTTCAGTTAAATCCAGTCCCACTTCTTGGGCTGTCCTTAGTGTTTGTATCTCAAAATCTATGGGAAAAATAGGTTCCTTACAAAATACCAGGTGATATGGGGAGTATCCAGTAGTATTCCTCCAAGTTGTGCGATATGCCCATGTAGCTTCTGGCAGTTGAGTAGCCTAGTCTCGTCTGTGCGATGAGTCTGTCTTCGTTAGAATAGCTTCAATTACTTTTTTGGTGCTTTCTACCTACCCATTAGCTTGCGGGTGGTATGGAGAGGTAATTCTGTGAATAACATGATGATTTTTTAGTGTAGCAGTGATCTTGTGGCCTACAAATTGCAGCCCTCCATCAGTGATTACTTATCTGGGTAAGCCATATCGTACAAAAATTTCGAAAAGAAAGTTTATCACAGTTTCTTCTGTGGCTCTTGGTAATGCTACTGCTTCTACCCACTTAGTTACGTATTCTGTTGCAACCAATATATATGATTTCTAGTTTGGTGATGGGTTGATTGGCCCAACAAAATCTAATGCCCAACACTCAAAATGTTCTATGATTAGCTGTGGGTGTAGGGGAATTTCATCAGATTGGCTAGGGTGGCCCATCCTTTGACAAATATTGCAGGCCTGAAATTTTTTTTTAGCATCCTTAAAAATCATGGGCCTATAGTAGCCCATTTGTAAAATTTTGTGTCCAATTCTGCGATATGAAAAAGGTCCATCGCAAGGTCCATTGTGGCAGGCTTTTAAGATATCATAAATTTCGTCTTCCCTAATACACCTACGGATATGAATATCGGCCCCTGTGTGAAAAAGGTATCCTCCAATCCAGGAGAATCGAGTGTTGCGCTGTAATATTATTTCCTTTCTTTGGGTGTCAGATGTTTAGGTAGTTTTCCCACTGCTAAATAATTCGCCACATCTGCGTACCATGGTGTTTTCACGGTTACAGCAAACAGGTGTTCATCTGGAAACTAATCCTCTACTGATATTGTGTCATCTGTTCTCGACACTCGAGAGAGGAAATATGCCACAAGGTTTTCCTTCCCTAGTCAATCCCTTATAGTTACATCAAATTCCTGCAAAAGTAGCAACCAACGTGTCACTCTTCCATTCGTAATGGGTTTATTAGCTAAGTATTTAATAGCAGAGTGATCCATATACAAAATTACAGGGTATCTAGTTATATAGTGTCTGAATTTGTTAATAGCATAAATAACAGCTAAAAACTCCTTCTCTGTTACTGTGTAATTCAATTCAGTAGGGGTTAAGTTTTTGTTAATGTAATATATAGCATAGGGTTTCTTATCTTCTTCTTGGCCAAGAACTGCTCCAATGGCTATGTCTGATGCATCTGATGAAATTTGGAATCGTATATCCCAATTCAGACCTCGTAATACTGGTGCTATTGATACTAGCCATTTTAAATCTATAAAGGCAGTATCACATTTGTCAGTCCATATGAAATAACTTTTTCCTGTTAAGGCATATAATGGTGCAGCAATCTGTGAAAAATTCTTGATAAATCTACGATAATATCCAGCAAAACCCAGAAAACTACGTACCTCTGTTTGAGTGCAGGGAGTAGCTAATAAGAGAATTAACTGTATTTTTGCTGGATCTACCTGAATTCCAGCTGCTGAAATGTAATGACCCAAGATCAGGCCTTCTGTCATCATCATATGGAACTTTTCTTGATTTAAACATAGGCTGGTAGTAATACATCGTTCCAGAAATTTTTCCAATGTTTGTAATGCCTATTTAAAGTCATCTCCAAAGGGTGTGAAATCATCAATGTATACTTCTAATCCTTCATTTATCAGGTCTGCAAAAATACTAAGTATGGCTATTTGGAATGTGGCAGGTGCGTTACACAATCCAAAAGGTAATACCCTGTAGGTGGTCTTATCCTAGTCTTCAGGAGAAATCTGAATTTGGTTGTAGCCACTGGAGCCATCCAGGAAAGGAAAAAATTTCTTCCCTACCAGTGTATCTAGGACCTGATCAATAAATGGAAGGGGAAAATGGTATTTTTGCGTTGCCTTGTTGAGTTATCTATAGTCAACGCATATTCGCCTTTCCCCATTCTTTTTGGGAACCACAACTAATGGAGAAACCCATTTATTGTCAGATATAGGATAGATAAAATTCACATCTAACAGTTTTTGAAGCTCTTCTTTAACAATATCTTTTAGGTGAGGATTTAATCTATGCTGAGGTTTTCGAATGGTTTTTGCATCCTTTTCCATGTAGATGTGATGCATGCATAGCTGAGGGTCAATCCCTTTCATATCTGAGTAACCCCAAGCGAAAGCCCCTTTATTTTTCCTAAGGACTTGAATAAGTTTCTGTTGTTGGTCATTACTTAGAATATTGTTAATGTTCAGGATCTTCCCTGGCTCAATTTCGATAGGTTTGCTATTATAACCAGTGGTTGTTGGTATTGTTTGATAATGGATATCTCTTAGGGGATCTTCTTCAATTTCGTTGTCAAGGACTGCTTTAATCATGTGACATTTCGAACTTAATACTGTGGTAGGATGATTGATAAAAGTATTAATGACATCGTCTTCAATTTGGTTTTTGAATTCAAGGGCATCTACCATAGTCAATGGTGACTGAATATTTTCCGTTAAGTATGTTGCAGGTTGTTTCCTAGTTTTCATGATAGTCAAGATTAGCTGAGTAGGAGGGTATATAGCTAAATTTTTCACATCATTCCCCCTGGTTATAGTCATATTGCCTATCCAGCAGCTGATATAAGCATCAACAGTCTCTAGCCAAGGCCTTCCTAATATTAAGGGATGTCCATCTTGCTGGTTCCTAGGATTAATAATCAAGAAATCTGCCAGGAATTCTTGAGTGTCAACAGAGACCATCACATCCTGTAATGTTCCTTCTGGTCTAATGAATGAGCGGTCAGCTAGTTCCAGTAAGGCAGTTGTTGCTTCCAAGGCTGTGATACCAAGAATGTCGCAAATTGTAGTTGTGAGAATATTAATGGCTGCCCCTAAGTCAACTAAAGCATTGAGAAAATAATGGCCATTTATCTGGACTATGAAAATGGATTTTCTGGGGTCCTCATATTTTACAGGAGTTTCTTTGCCTAGTAATAAATCAGACAAAGTCCCGACAACATGGACAGTAGGGGTTGTTTTTGTTTTCCTCACAGACTTCTTTATACACAATTCTTTAGTAGTTTTGGCATATATTGGAATATCTTGGATAGCCTGGAGGAGAGGATTTTTTATACAAATGTTCTTGAGTTCATCCAGAAGAAAAAAGTCAGGATATTCAATCGGGCGTGGTATCAACAATCTTTCTAGGAATGGGGGGGAAGTGGTTATGATTTGTTCAGGATTTTTTTGTTTGACTGTATCTTCCCCTTGTTTTATTTCTTGATCATCTACAGTCAGAGGCTTATTTGTGTGTGGTTCTTCTGGTTTCAAATCTTTATCCTTATCTAGAGTGATTATGCGTCCAGATCTCAACTTAAGCTCATTACATTCTTTCAACTCATCTCCAGGGTCCAGACCCTCAATGATTTGTATTGACTGAATTGGTTTGTTATTTGGATTTGGGTTGGGTTGAGCTGGAAGTTGCGGTCTTATATTAGATTGAAGATTTTGCTGCAACGTGTAAGGTGCTGGTAAAGTTGGTTGAGACAAAGGAGCTGTCCCCATAGGCTGGTTCATAGAGCTTTGCCAATTTGATTGCCAATTCTGATTTTGCGAGGTGGAAGGGGACCATTGGGAGGAATAAGTGTTGTTTTGCTAGAATGGTGGTGGATAAGGGAAATTTGGCCAATTATTATTTGGATTTGATTGGTTCGGCCATGGTGGCATAAAAAATGCTTGAGGTGGCAAAAAGGGTGGCTGATTCTGCCATGTTGCCCCTGAATATTGCTGAGAATTATATTGCGAGGAAGGAAAGAATGAAGATGGATCGGTAGGCATACCTGTCTAATGTGCTTGCCATTGACGATGTTGGTTCAACAGATATACTGGTTCCATCTCTTCTTCTTCTTCCTTGAAATATGCTTTCAATCCTAGGAGTGATGGGCAGCTTTCCATGGCATGCTCTTTAGTGGATATGGCACATGTTCGTACTGTATCTAGGGGGCATTCTTTATGACTGTCCTTATGTCTGTAACGGGGGCAGAAAATAACCAAATTTTGTTTTGCTATAGCCTGCCTTTTCCTAGCTTGCATGACATCCAATTGTGTCGCCAGGGTCCCCAGGATATCAGTCTTGAAATCCTCCAGTAGATTTCCGATTTCTCTTTGTGTAATGCTTCCTCTTGAGGCTTTGTTGTCTCTGGGGCTTGCATCATGTTCGACTGGTTTCAGCCTTGTACTGCCCCTAGAACACTTAATGCACAAATCTATAATATTGTTATAGCTTTCTTGATAAATGTCACATTTACCCATTATATTTAATGTCTCTACCCATTGGTCTTTCATTATATTTACGGGGTTTTTAGAACATTATCAGGCATATTTGTGTAAGGAGATCTTTGCAAATTATATTGAAAATGCTCTACATATTCTTCCAGAGTCTCGCTAGGCTTAGCTACCATTTGAAAAATTTCATCTTTTAATTCTCTCTTTCGACAATAATCTTGATATTTTTTAAGGAAAGATGTTTTCATTTGGTCCCAGTCATTGATGGTACCTCCACCAAGTCCCATAAACCAAAAAAGTGCTGCTACCTTCAGAGTAGATGGGAATAGCTTTAGCTTTTGGGGGTCAGTAGTGTAATCATAACCCCTGCATAAAACATCAAACTCGAAAAGGAATGAATTGGGATCTTTTGAAGTTAGCCCATGAAAGGTAGGAATATTCTGTAATGGTATAGCCTTCATGGGGGCATTGAAAGCTGTGTCAACAATAGGGTATTGCAATGTAGAAGTTTGAGGTTGCTAGTGATTAGCCATTTGCTGAAAAATATGCCAGTACTCTTCAGGGATCTCCAGAGCTGAAGAGTTATTCCTGGGATGTCTACAAGAGGCTGGAATAGTTCTAACAACACTACCTTGATTTGGAATACAAGGTTTCCTCTGTTCAGTCACTACTTCAGGAGATCTAGGTTCTGATAATTTAATTTCAAAACTGTCTGTTTCTCCTTCTCCTTCACGGAGGTTGCAAGAATTTCCTTCTTGTGAAGGGTGAGTTTGTAAATTCTCAGTATCTTGAAAACTCTGTTCAATCCCTTCAGTCTTACTTTGAATCTCAATGTTATCTACAGATGGTGGCCCTACAGCTTGAAGGAAGTCAATAGGACGTCTGGCAGCAACAATCCAGGGTCCTACAGATGACTGAGACTCGGCTTTTCTTAAGATTTCGTCGATAAAATTTGATCGTCCAAGGGTCATTGGTCCCTTAAGTTTTTTAGGTTTAGAGGGAGGAATTTTATCTTTTTTAGGTCTTTCCCTCTTAGTCATTCATGCAAAAATACAAACATTCATCCCTACCTTAAATTCTCACGCAATTCTGCTAGAAAGTTGGCGGATGAGCGAGCATTTTACTCGTTCTTTACACAGGTTCTTACCTTCCATTTTTAATACCCAATTCTCCCTCAGCAGAAAAAAATCATCAATCAGACATTACTCAGAGTAGCAACACACTCCCCGGCAATGGCACCAAAATGTTGGGTGCTAACAGGTGTCTTTAAAAAATCCTAAATGCCTCACATTAATTATCAACCAGGGTAAGTCTTTTTATCTCAAGTGTGTACACAGTATGTGCAAGATATTCATACAAAGAGTAATGCTAAAGCCAATCATTTTAATATAGATGCGATCATAAATCTGAAGCTTAAAAGAAAATGATTCACTAAGTATTATAACCAAGAACTGTGATTCATTCTTAATTCAACCAATTCAAATGAAAATAAACCGAGAGCACTGAAGCATTAAACAAGCTATTTCATCTGGATCTAAACTATAAAACAAAAGGAAAGTAGTGGAAATAACAGTTTATGCTTCTAGTAATCAAAGCCAATTCTTTTTAATCAAACAACTAATAAATTGGTAATGCGCACTCATGGGAATAAATACAAAAATCTAAACTCTCAAAAGTATTTCATTGTAAAGCAAAAAAGCATAATATACTTGCAATAAATGGAAAAGTATAGCACAGAGAACAACAACGAGATTCACCAGAGACCGGGCCCTTAGCTGCCAGCGAACATTGCTTAGTTACTCCAGAACAATCGAATGAACAACAACACAAATTATATATTAATCAACACAGTCATTACAATACAACTCTGTCTTTCAGGACTATGTTCTGTTCATTATAAAATGATATATAAATGAAAGAGACATGATACAATATGTGATACGATTTGATTTACATTCTCTGCTTTCTCCTATGTCATCATGATGTCCGTTTTCATATTCTTCTTGTTCCTTTATAGCTAAAGGAGGAGGTAAATGAGATCCCTCAAGATCGGGGGATCTTGAGGGATTCATAACAGATTACTATCTTCGAACAGTTGGTCGTTCTCACTGATTCGTCTTCTGATTTAATTTCCTTTAACGCGCCTTCTTTTCCCTTGGTTAGATCTTGCTGCTCCTTTTTGGGAACAACTACTGTTTTATCTGTTATTTTCATCATAAAAGAAATGGGAATTATTTTGGATGGTTAAACTATTTCATTCATTCTTTTATCAAAATCCATTCATGATATTATTATATTATGACACAAAAATGGACAAAGAAGAGGAAAAAGGACAATATCTGAGAGTAAATACATACCTATTGCAAGGCTCAACATACATCATCATCTTGAATCCTATTGGTTCTTATAAAGTTTATTCTGGTTATACATTTTGTTTAGGAGGCCCATTTTAGACCTCAAAAGTTCTCTAATTTGAAAGGTCACACGTTGCATGTGAGGAGGAAAATGAAGGAAAATAATGGAAAATGAAGAAATTATAGGTTTTATTGATAAAAAGGCTTCTGAGGATCAATTGGTAACCTTTTGTCAGCATATTTTTATAGCTCTCTCATTATCCTCTCTCTTTCATACTCTTAGATACTTAAAGTTTTCTTCGAGCAAGTGGACATAGAGGGTAGTAGCTACAACGGGATTTGATTGCAGGTACCGAGTTGCAATTATGTTTTCCTCACTAGTTTTGGCATGCATGGTGTATGCATGTGGATTTTCCTAGCTTTGTCATTTCCTGGATAGCCATGGTGTTGTGGTTTTATTTCCATTGATTTTTTTCTGGGTGGTTCTCATGATTCCTTTAGTTGTGGGTTGAGTTATTAATTCCTAGAAGCCTTGCTTGGAAAAACGCTATGGAAGCTGGACGGAAAATTGTGGGTTGAGTTACTAGTCCTGGAATCCTTGGTTGGACAAACGCTGTGGAAGCTCTGGTTGGAAAAACGCTCTGGAAGCCTTGTAACAGTTGGGGTTGAGTTACTAGTCCTGGAATCCTTGGTTGGAACAAACACTTTGGAGCCCTGGAACAACTTGGATAGAGACCAATATGTGATGGTTGTGATGTCCGACTATGAGGTGGAATCACTAGTTGAGGGTTGAGGTGGTTTGGCCTCTGGGAGCCTTGGATTGGTTTTGATTGATGTGTTTGATGAGATCCCACATTCATGCTTGGAATATGGCACGAGGGTGATTGGATGAAGTGAGACTTGGCTCAACCAATCTATGGTCGAGTGTGTTGTGGTTCCTGTGATTTGGCAATACCAAATGACAAGACAACATCAAACCACTTTGGGATCCTAGGATCTAGCCCTCCTGGATCCAGAGAGGGATCTCTCTATAAATGAAAAGAATGATATATCTTTAAGGCCAGTTTATGGTATTAGGCTAGGTATGAAGCACAAGGGTTTTTGGTTTGTTTGTTTGGTTGGAGATTATTAACTGAGAAGGTTATGTGAAGTTAAGAAGGAACAAAGTAGTAGGATGTTTCAGCATGGGAAGAGAGGTCAAGAGAAGTGCCAATCCATTGGGCTATGGAGTCATAAAAAGGTTTACTCGCATAACAACTATCCAAGGGTTTCCATAGGGCAAGTCATCTATACCAAAGGATCTCTTTAGATAGGTGGTGGGATGGAACATTAAGAAGTGAGGTGAAAGAAAGAAACCAAAGTGCAGCCTAAGATCAGGTAAGGACTTTTGACCTATCCTGCTTTGACATACTTCAAAGGAAACTCTCGATAAAGAAACAAAGGGTAGCTTAAGATCAGGTAAAGACTTTTAACTTATCCTGCTTTCAGCATACTCTTAAGGAAAACAATCCAACAGTCCTCATAACCACTTTCAAAAAGTAGAAAAAATTTAAGATTAAACACAGAGTAAGGCCTAAAATTAGAGAAAGACTTTTAACCTTCTCTGCTTTTGACGCCAACTCACAGGGAAAATTTCAAGACAAACTATTGGAGAAGAAACTAGAGGACAGGGCTAACCATAGAATTCCCTATTTTAATCTTTTACTTAGCATGAAATGAAAATCTCTTTCAAGGACCATGTTTCAAGTTGTACTCAGCAAGAAATGGGCTCACCAACATTCCTTGATTGGTTATACTCTATAGAATTATCCTTAAAATACACAATCAAAGGAAAACATAGAGATAAAGATTAACAGTGAGATTTAGGGTACTTCCAACAGTATGTCCTAATCTATGCTTGCTGTTCTTTATCAGAGAATAATGGACACTAAGAAAAACATGAAAGGAGACAATTACAGTAAGGAAAACATCACCAACAATATAGACCAGGATCCTGTGAATCTTCTTGTTCTGTTGATGTGCAAAACCAATCACATAATTTGAGCCCAGTGGCTTTTTACAGTCCAAAATTCTCTTCCCAGCCTACTATATTACAAAATAATCAGCCTCTTCCCCTTAATAACAGTTCAAACAGTCAATAAAATCCCAACAACCAACAACTTTACAATGAATTTTCAATGAAAAATTATAGGTGAATGAGGAGGTGGAGTAGTAGATATGAACTTAAATGATCCATTAAGAAAAAGGGGAGGAAGTATTCGAATGCCCACTCTGCTTAATGGCTCTACATTAGCTGTTGGTACCCTTTAGGCTGGTTTAGAAGTCTTTTTCAGGTTGACAATAACTTCAGGGGTATGTTCTTGGAGGTACTTTCTTGTCTGTAGTACTCTGTTTATCCTCTGTGACAAGAAAGGGTGAAGATTTTCCTTTCAGGTATTCCATGCTTTGTAACTAATGCACTGACAATTTTTAGGACTTCTTGTTAGTATAGTAACTACTCTGGAGCTTGATGAAGAATAGAGAATGGGTAGTATTGATTTGGTCCTTTCTTCAGTAAAAGGAATGTCTTGCTGATGTATCCTCTACACTGTTACGATCAATGATTTGTATTTAATCTGTGTTGACTGTGGATTAGGCTTCTTAATCTTCAATATTATGCCTTTAACCCTTTAATATCTTCCTGATACACTTTAAACTTTCGCTAACCTGTTTGTGTGAATATACAGGTTACAGAGGCGTCGGAGGATTTATGTCGGGTCAATAGCCTTGATCTTTAATGAAACATGATATTAAACCCTCTCTGTGATATCTTCTTTAGTGATCTTCAGCTCTGCGATGGTATTTCACCATGGCTGTGACTATGAAAACAGTGTGAATTCACCACCTTTGAAACCTGCAAAAAATGAAAACTCATTATAAAAACCAGCAGGAGTGGGGAAAGGACTGCTTCGGAGGCTCGTGGGGATGGAGGATCAGTGATGGTAAAAGGTGGATGCGGTGGAAAATGTGATGAAAATCCTGGCAGAGCAGCTAACTAGGTGAAAACCACCAAACCAAGGTTTGGGTGCGAGGATGAACATGGACCGTTGGATTAGAACAATCAACGATGGAGATCGCTTGATGAAGTCATTCAGGAGATCAGATGAAAGGAAAATGGATGGGGGCGAGATTAAATCAGAACCGTCCGATCTCAGAGATTGACGGCTGGGAAAAAAACGCGAAAGGCAACGATGCAGAGGGCAGCAGTATAGCGGAAAATCTGGAATGGTTTTCGCCTGGCGAAATGGGGGGGGGGGGAGGCGGTATTGCCTTTTGGAGCGGGATTACATACATTGAATGACACGTGGAAAATGAAAACCGCCCATATCGTGTAATTTTGAAACGTTAACTCTTGGGCGCAAAAATTACGCAATATTGGATAGCGACCATCGGATCTGGAGTGTCAGATCGGATGGCGCGGGTTGCACGCGATAGGAAGCAATATGTGTGGGCAAAACATATGGTGGGGTTGATTTAGGACCATTAGATCTGCGGATCGGACTGTCGAGATTTAAAGAGAAAGTGAAGCTTTTGAACAAGAGGAAAACGGGGTAACTGAATGAGCGGAAATATGGGAGCTGTCGAATCTGTAGGAATGGATGGCAGAGATCTAATCAACGATCAGTGGGATAGTGAAAGGGAGAAAGGAAAATGCGGAGTGCGATGAAATCTTGGCCGTCGGTTCTTGTGTATTCGACAGTCAGGATCAAATCGGGGAATCGGGCCATCGGAGGAAAAGAAAAAGGGAAGAATGTGTTTGCAATATGTGACTAAGCGTTGGCCATAGGATCAGAAGAGATCAACGGTCATGATTAAATCGGCAAGGTGATGACGGAGGGCTATGGGCGGAGCGCGATGAGATCCTGGCCGTTGGTTCTTGTGGATTATGTTATGCTCCTATACCAATAGGTGTCATATATCATGATTGACTTGATGGGCTATGTAATATGTTCATACCTTTCTTTGTTGCAAAGGTTTTCCATATTGTCAAAAAAAAAAAAAAAAAAAAAAATTAAAAAATGTAAAGAGGGTATACCCTAAAAGAAAAATCAAAGGGTGAAAAGAATAAAAAATGGCCAAAAAAGTAAAATAAAATGAACCCCACCAAAAGAAAGGCCAAGGAAAGTGTGCAAGTCTAAATGCCACTACCTTTTGCTCTTATGTAATAAATAAAATTGTGTGCAACTTGTATTCTATGCCACAATTTATGAATAGTCAAACAGCTTAATCTTGGCTAGTTCATCTTTCAATTTTATGTTTTAGAGATATAGAATAAAATCTGACCAAACTGTTTAATCTTGGCAGATAAGTAGATAGGTAGAGTAAATAAAAGGAGCTCAACAGTTTAATCTGAGCCCTTGGATGTAATCAGGATAGAATTAGATAGATTTCCAAATGTAAAAGAAAAAGTGTGATGAGGGTTTGCCAGTCTAAGTGCACCCTAATAAAGAAGAAAAAATAGTAGGGTAAAGTAGGTAAGGTAGGCAGATGATGTTGCAGAATTACATGTGATGGATAATGATTCTAGAAGTCTTAAATCTTTACTTTCATCACAAGTGCAAAGGCAGACACTGCACTGGAAGAATTTCAAGCAAAGCAAAGTCAAATTATTAACTTCCCTTCTCATTCCCTAAAAATTTCACTAATTTCCCCTAAGTACTAAGGCATTTGAAAAATAAAGGGGCTCAAGGCATTTCCTTGACTTTTGGAGGGACCAGACCCTTGGCCCAATAATTGGAAAAGCCTAAGTACTTAAAATCATTCATCATGACATTCATTTACTTCTAAAAAATCTTTTCCTAAGTAAAATCCTATTTTACTTAGAAAAATTATGCAATATTTCATAAAAACCCTGCTTATTCAAGCATAAGTTAAATACATTAATCTAATGTTTTACACTTAGCGATTTTTATTCATTTCCATATTAATTTTTAACTTATTATTTAAATCCCTATGTAAATTTTCCCTTTTCCTGTATTATTTTAATAATAAAATTCCCAAATAGTAATATCTTGCTCGTTGGTTGAAAAATAACCATATAAAGTTAATTAATTAGTTGAATTTCCAATTAATAAACAAAATCGATACTCCGTCGTATAAAGGGATTAATTAACCCCCATGGTTAATTAATAACCTAATCCACCAATCAAAATGCCCCCGATGCGATTATTTCATAATAAATTACGTCGGGTCTGCCAGTTATCTTTCCGCCATCTTCCTTTCTCGACGATCGTCTGATCGACTAATCTCAGATCTACGGTTATTATCAATATCGCTGGCCATCCTTGTTCGAACGATAACGCGTGATGGTCAAGCAGTTTTCTGACCAGTGTCACGCCAGGCATCATTCATCGTATGGAATCGCTCGCCCTTCGCTGAAAACCGCCTTTCCCCAAAATCGGTGCGATGGAAACCGCTTACCGCTTACCTCCTGTGACGAAACCACCGTACTTACTGACGTCATCCATTAAAATAATAAAAAACCCGCCAAACTTTGAATTTGTGAATAAAACAAAGAACCCGCGTCATTTTCATTATTTCACGCAGTGACCGGTGCTCCCATGCAAAAAACTTCAAAATCAGTTGTTGAAGATTTCCAACCGCCACTTTTCCAAACGATTTTCAGCTGAACCAGTCAGCTATTTCCTGCACCTGTTTCCTCACTATTCACTTTCCAAAACAGGTATTTATCCAATTTCCGTCGAACCCTGCAAATCTTGGTTTTTACTTTAATTCCACAGAAAAAGACTAAAAAATAGTACAATTCGGTCTTTTTTTCACCCCATAAGTTCCCAGACTTGTAATTTTTCCCATTTTTCCACTGCAAACCCAAATTCCTTTCTGAATTCACAAGAACCAGAATACTAGAAGCACAATGGTGTGAATACATGTTGGACCTTTTGTAAAAAATATCCTTGGATGAATTTTGGTTATTTACTACAGTAAGTAATGGTAAAAAGGATAAACAAAAAATAAACAGAGAGCATAACAGTTAAAGAGTATCAGTGGTTAAAGTGTATCGGGTAAAAGTCAGAGTGAAAGTTAAAATGATGTTACAGAGCAGTCAAAGGTAAACAGTAAAAGCAAATATAGAGGCAGTAAAATGGTAAAAAGAAATTAAAATACTTTCACCAACATTGAATTTTGTCTAAAGTGAAAGTAAAACAATCAAAAGAACAAAAAAGTGAAAAGATGAAAAACACAACAAGAAGGAACATTTTTGCGGAAATTTCATGTTTTAATCATCATTTTGCAGAAACTATTGTGATCAATCCAAGATTAATTTTTCAAAACTGAAGGAGGTTTATGTTCTTAAGAGGACCATCTACAAAAACCTCTCTCACTTTTCTAACAGCTATTATGGTTTTGGAAATATTAAACAATGTTGGAAAGCACTTCTTGCAGAAAATACCAGTTAAGTCATCATTTTGCAGAGAAGATTGTGGTAAATCAGTAGTACATTTTACAAATACGAAGGAGGTTTTTTTCCTAAGGGAACCAGATACAAAAACCTATCTCAATTGTCTCACAAGTTTTACAGAACAAGAGATACATGCGAATCTTTACAGGCTATTTTTCAGACTCTGTAAAACTCTGTTTTACACATATTTTTACAGAGCCTATTGTGCACAGTTGGAGAGGAATTTTAGGAAAATTAAAGAGTTTTATCTTACCAACATATGTATCTACAATAACCTCTTTCACTTTTTACATATCTATTACAGATTGATAAATACAAAGATATCATTGGACCCCAAGTTTGCAGATTTGTTGGAGCAGAATGCACAAAGAAAGGAAGCAGTTAGTGACTTGGATGCCTCATCATCAACTAAGAGTTGTATCAAATTCGAATTCTCCTCTTTGTCATCACCTATCCATAAAAAATAGTGCCAAATAGATGCATTATTTTGAGTGTCCTTTACTTAAGTTCTATTTATGTAAAATAGTTGGAGAGATTTGTGAACTAATCTTGATATTTTTTTCAAGATATTTTAGTTTAGAATTGGTATAAATACTTCACTCTTGGAAGTATTTTGGGGGTGGATTCTTAGACTTTGTTGTAACATTGACTATTTTGGAGTAAAGTGCTGTTGGAGAAATTTTTTGTGGCTAGCTGGATGATGAATTGATGCGAAAGACTTTTTACAGGATTCATGTGTCAGACTACGGATCAATAAGTCATCTTTTCTCTTGTGTTTTAAGGTCTTTATATCTGTTTATTATATCACTGTGTTTCATTTCTCAATGATTAATGAAAAGGAATAAATCAGAAAGTGCTTAAGTGTAATCTGATTTTAATCATTGTTAATCTAAATGTTTTCTTCTAAACTGGTTTAAACAGTGAATTCTTAATTGATCTTGTTTCTCTAGTTTATGCATTTTGATTATTTAGTAAAGAATAATTAAATGCTCTTTATTGATAATCACTCAATTTCCCTCTTTGAATGTGTTGAAAGATTCTTAATTTCCTTTCATCCATTTTAATTCCATCTCATTCACTTTAAAGATCTATAATTGTTCCCTGTTTGATTATCTTGCCCCGTGAAACCATATTTTGTTTAGAAACTTAATCTAGTGAAGCCATATTTTGAATCCATAGCCCAATGGCCTGAACTACTCAATCTTGCCCTCAACTATCGAATTCCACCACCCAAATTCAAAAAAAACCCCCGTACTTTATAACTAGCCTAATATCTTCTAAAACAAAGCTAAATTTTACAGAGAAAGCCCTCTCTGGGTACAAATTGGCTAGATTCTGTACCTAAAAGTTGGTTTGTGGTTACCTCAGACTATTTATTTTGAACCTGGAGAAATTACTGAGTGATAACATATTCAACGGTCTAGATCAAATTGGCGGGTGCGGGTGATGAGCGAAGCGAAGAGCCGATGGAGCGATTTGATTGAGCATGGACCATCCAATCTAACTTGATTGACGGTGGAGATTAAATTAGAGGTCGGGATGGTGAAGGGTTGTGGGCGGAGCACGATTTAATCCTGGCCGTTGGTTCTTGTGGATTCAACGGTCTAGATCCAATAGGGGGATCGACATCAGAGGAGGCAAGGAAAGGGAACAAAGAAACAGGAAACCCTGATTACGATTGCGCGATGGGGTTAGCTCCTGGTTAGAGCTTCGAGTCACTTGCGGGGAAAGGGGCTAGGGCTAAGGCTGAAAGGGGCTTAAGGCCTTAATACAAAAATGAAGATTTTTAAGGATTTTGAAGGGTTTTGTGAGGAATTTGGAGGTTCCGATAGATGGAAGGAGGGATTTTTTAAACCAAATACAGGGAAATATAAGGTTTAAAAAGGGGATTAGGATGATTTAGAGGTTAGATGAAGGTTTATAGAGGAATTTTTTTGAAGGGAATAAGGGCGAAAAATGGAATTCTTTGTGAGTGAAAGAGGAGTGAAATGATGGAAAATGGAGGCCTTTTTGAGAATAACTTATTTCATGAATAGTAGAGTTCATTAATGGAAACAGTAGTGAAGATTCTTTGAAGGATAGAAGACACATGGAGGCTTCAAGAATGATAGATTTACAAAGGAAATGTTTCTCTTGAAGGCTCAGAAACATATTTAGCCACCTGTTTGCTTTGAAAAATTATTATAGGTGGCTAACAATGGCTCCACATGGGGATGGCATATTCTTGAAGGTGCCAAGAATCTCAGATATAATCTTTGGAAGTAGGCCAGATGCCTGGTACTTGACCATCTTTTCTTCTTTGATCAACTGCTGCATACATGATGTGAATTATATCAGTAGAAACATTTTCCCAAACAACTACCTACCCATCCTACTATCCTAACATTTTTTCTTCAAGGTGCATTTAGACTTGCAGACCTTTCACATCATCATTTTTTATTGAAAGCAAGAAACTATTCTAAATCTACCCTTATTCCTCCATGAGACCAGATTAAACAATTGGACTCATAGCTTCTCTACCTAAACTACTATCTGTTAGGATTAAACTGTCTGACAGATTTTCATTCTCTACATTCTAAAACAGAAATTTAAATACAGACAAACCAGGATTAGACTGTCTGATTTGCTGTTGGTCCATGGCATAAAGGCAAGCTGCACATGGACTTAACTTTGCAGAAATTGAAAACAAAATTTGAAGGCTTCAGATCAGAAAATAACTAGCATCCTTCCTTCTTCTTGTGACTTAGATTTTGAGCTCTTTAGAGTCACCTTTATTTCTTCATTTTAGATCTGGTTTTGATCTTCTTAGAGCTGCTTCTTCATATTTTCTCTACTGGTTCAATTTTTGAGCTTGTTTGAACCCTTCTCTTTCTATTTTTGTATTTTTTGAATTTTTCTTCAAAGTAAAATCAACAACTAACTAAATGCTCACAGGCTGAGCTTTATTGAGATTCCTACCTACCCTACTCTAACTTGAAATATTTACATGTCTAGCTGACAAACTCTCTTTTCCAATACATCCAGTCAATTAGATGATCCCATGACTGGTCTTTGCTCATCTCTTTGAGCATGTTGGACAAGCAGGGCCACTCCCATTCTCTTTGTTTATTAACAACATCTTCTAAAATGTTTCTTGTTGTCTGCAACAAGCTTCTCTTGATGGCCTTTGATCCTTCTCTAAATGTCTACAGGAAATGAGCATAAGGATCTTGAAATAATACATGGTTGTGAGTATTTGACAAGTAGGTTTCAACCAAGATTACTTCCTCTTCCACTGGATCAATAAAAATATTCTCTTGAGAAAGAAATTCTTCCTCATCTTCGTTATTTTCTAAATTGGAGGACTCATCATATATTGCAGTGTTGTCCTCTTGTAGCTCTGAGATATTTTGATCTGGTGGGTTGAGCTGTGTGAAGAGATCAATGTATTCTTGAGCAGGGGTCTGTTCCATTGCTTCCTCTTTTTCAAAATAAGGCTCCTTGGTTTCAATCTGCTCAAAAATTTCTTCATTGTTTTCATCTTCACCCTGTGAGATGAAAGGCTGCTGACTTCCAATCACATGGAAACTATTACTGATGAGTTGTAATGAAGTGGGGCAAAGATCTAGGGATCCTTCACCCTCTTCTGCACTTTTAAAGCTTTCTTCATCAGTATCGTAAATAGCCTGACTTGGCTCATTAATTTCTTGAAGTTGATGGAACTGATCTTCCTCCCACAAATCTACTAATGACGACCCTGCAAGGTCAACTTTTATTTGGGGAACATCATCATCAGATAGATAAAATTAGGAAAATCATTAAAGTAAGTAATGCTACCAATCAAACATACTGGATTTTCAGCAGATCTTTCTTCATTCTGATTTACAGGGAAACTTTCTAAATCTGTACAACAAGACTCAGTAAAGGAATGGGCAAGAGTGTTTGTTTTATAAAAAATTTCAAAGGCAGGCTGCCTATTGATGATATGATCTATTTCTTCTTCTGTCAAAGGGGAATATGTTCTTGTGTTTCTTCAAGCAGAAGTGCAGCAACTCTCTGTTTCTTGTGAAGACTGGATTTGAGGCTGGATGTCTTCTTGGGCCTCAACTATAAGGGACGATGAACCAGTATTTGTGTTTGCAGGTATATCTTGAGGAATTTCCTTTATTTCTTGACTGATTTCTTCCTCAAATGATTCATTTGGTTTCTTGTGATAGTTAGGATGCATATGAAACTCTTGAATGGCTTCTAACAGATCTTCAGGATGCATTTCTACCAAATTCTCATCAATATCTAACAGGTATTGTATGAGGTTCTGAGATTGGTCACAACAGTTTGCACTCCATGGTATGGATGAGGGGTTTTCTTTATATCTCTCATAAAATACTTGGTGCATTTCTTTCAAATAAAACAAACTCCTGGGTTCTAACCATTCATACCAGTCCCTTGCCTTTCCTTCTAATGTTAACATGAACATTTTCATAAGGAAGTCTTCATGCCATTCAGTCTTTACCTTCCACACATGTATGTGAAATTTGATGAGATGTAGAAGTGGGTCCTCAAAATCTTCACCTTGAAAAACAGGAAGGTTATCATCCCAAATCACCTGGGGCATCTTATGTGGGAACCCAGGGATATGTTCTCTACTCATTGGGGCATATATTCATTGTATCCTCAGAATCATTTTGTAAATCAGATAAGAGGTCACTGTGTCTATTCAACCAGTTCAAGGCCTTCTACCAGTGGAGTCTTAGGTCTATTAGAAATTTGTGGAGTCGCCAGGTGGAGGATTTTTAATTTTTTAATGAGGGTTGCTATCCACCATCAACAATTATACCAAATCGAGGTTAATTGGTCTTTTTTCCCCAGCGGAGTCACCATTATGTTATGGTTCCTGTGATTTGGAAAATTTGGAAATACCAAATGAAAAGACAACAACAAACCACTTTGGGATCCTAGGATCTAGCCCTCCTGGATCTAAAGAGGGATCTCTCTATAAATGCAAAGAATGATATATCTTTAAGGTCAGTTTATGGTATTAGGCCAGGTATGAAGCACAAGGGTTTTTGGTTTGTTTGTTTGGTTGGAAATCATTAACTGAGAAGGTTATGTGAAGTGAAGAAGGAAAAAAGTAGTAGGATGTTTCAGCATGGGAAGATAGGTCAAGAGAAGTGCCAATCCATTGGGCTATGGAGTCATAAAACGGTTTACTTACATAAAAACTATCCAAGGGTTTCCATAGGGCAAGTCATCTATACCAAAGGATCTCTTTAGATAGGTGGTGGGATGGAAAATTAAGAAGTGAGGTGAAAGAAAGAAACCAAAGTGTAGCCTAAGATCAGATAAGGACTTTTAACCTATCCTGCTTTTGACATACTTCAAAGGAAACTCTCGATAAAGACACAAAGGGTAGCTTAAGATCAGGTAAATACTTTTAACTTATCCTGCTTTTATCATACTCTTAAGGAAAACAATCTAGCAGTCCTCATAAATGCTTTCAGAAAGTAGAAAACATTTAAGATTAAACACAGAGTAAGGCCTAAGATTAGAGAAAGACTTTTAACCTTCTCTGCTTTTGATACCAACTCACAGGAAAACTTTCAAGACAAACTGTTGGAGAAGAAACTAGAGGACAGGGCTAACCATAGAATTCCCTAGTTTAACCTTTTACTTAGCATGAAATGAAAATATCTTTCAAGGACCATGTTTCAAGTTGTACTCAGCAAGACACGGGCTCACCAACATTCCTTGACTGGTTATACTCTATAGAATTATCCTTAAAATACACAATTAAAGGAAAACATAGAGATAAAGATTAACAGTGAGATTTAGGGTACTTCCAATAGTATGTCCTAATATATGCTTGCTGTTATTTATCAGAGAATAATGGATAGTATGAAAAACATGAAAGGAGACAATTACAGTAAGGAAAACATCACCAATAATATAGACCAGGATCCTGTGAATCTGCTTGTTCAATTGATGTGCAAAATCAGTCACATACTTTGAGCCCAATGGATTTTTACAGTCCAAACTTCTCTTCCCAGCCTATTATATTACAAAATACTGAGCCTCTTCCCCTCAATAATAGTTCAAACAATCTATAAAATCCCAACAACCAACAAATTTACAATGAATTTTCAATGAAAACTTATAGGTGAATGAGGAGGTGGAGTAGGAGATTTGAACTTAAATGATCCATTAAGAAAGAGGGGAGGAAGTATTCAAATGCCCACTCTGCTTAATGGCTTTGCATTAACTATTGGTACCCTTTAGGTTGGTTTATAAGTCTTTGTTAGGTTGACAATAACTTCAGGGGTATGTTCTTGGAGGTACTTTCCTGTCTGTAGTACTCTGTTTATCCTCTGTGACAAGAAAGGGTGAAGATTTGCCTTTCAGGTCTTCCATGCTTTGTAACTAATGCACTGACAAATTTTAGAACTTCTTTTCAGTTTAGTAACTTCTCTGGAGCTCGATGAAGAATAGAGAATGGGTAGTAGTGATTTGGTCCTTTCTTTAGTAAAAGGAATGTCTTGCTCATGTATCCTCTGCGCTGCTGCAATCAATTATTTGTATTTAATCTATGCTGACTATGGATTAGGCTTCTTAATCTTCAATATTATGCCTTTAACCCTTTAATCTCTTCCTGATACACTTTAAACTTCTGCTGACCTGTTTGTGTGAATATACAGGTTAAAGGGGCGCCAAAGGATTTATGTCGGGTCAATAGCCTTGATATTTAATGAAACATGCTATTAAACCCTCTCTGTGATCTCTTCTCCAGTGATCTTTGGCTCTGCGATGGTCTTTCACCATGGCTGTGACTGTGAAAATAGTGTGAATTCACCACCTTTGAAACCTGCAAAAAACAAAAACTCATTATAAAAACCAGCAGGAGTGGGGAAAGGACTGCTTCAGAGGCTTGTGGGGATGGAGGAGCAGTGATGGAAAAAGGTGGATGCGGTGGAAAATGTGATGAAAATCCTGGCAGAGTAGCTAACTAGGTGCAAAGGGAGGTTTGGGTGCAAGGATGAATGTGGACCGTTGGATTAGAACAATCAACGGTAGAGATTGCTTGATGAAGTCGTTCGGGAGATCAGATGAAAGGAAAATGGATGGGGGCGAGATTAAATCAGAATCGTCCGATCTTAGAGATCGACGGCTGGGGAAAAAAACGCGAAAGGAAATGATGTGGAGGGCAGTGGTATAGCGGAAAACCGAAAATGGTTTTCATGCAGCGAAATGGGGGGGAGGCGGTGTTTCCGTTTGGAGTGCGATTCCATACACTGACTAACACGTGGAAAATGAAAACCGCCCATATCGCATAATTTTGAAACGTTAACTCTTGGGCGTAAAAATTACGCGATATTGGATAGCGACTGTCAGATCTAGAGTGTCAGATCGAATGGCGTGGGTTGCACGCGATAAGAAGCAATGTGCGCACGCAGAACATATGGTGGGGTTGAGTTAGGACCATTAGATCTGCGGATCGGATGGTCAAGATTTAAAGAGAAAGAGAAGTTTTTGAATAAGAGGAAAATGCGGTAATTGAATGAGCGGAAAGATGGGAGCCGTCGGATATGTAGGAATGGATGGCAGAGATCTAATCGGTGATCAGCGGGGCAATGAAAGGGAGAAAGGAAAATGCAGAGTGTGATGAAATCTTGGCTGTCTGTTCTTGTGTATTCGACGGCCAGGATCAAATCGGGGAATCGGGCCATCGGAGGAAAAGAAAAAGGGAAGACTGTGTTTGCGATATGCGATTAAGCGCTGGCCATAGGATCGGAAGAGATCAATGGTGATTAAATTGGCAGGGTGATGACGAAGGGTTATGGGCGGAGCGCGATGAGATCCTGGCCGTTGGTTCTTTTGGATTCAACGGTCCAGATCAAATCGGCGGGCGTGGGTGATGAGCGAAGCGAAGAACCGATGGAGCGATTCGATTGAGCATGGACCATCTGATCTAACTTGATCGATGGTGGAGATTAAATAGGAGGTCGGGATGGCGAAGGGTTGTGGGTGGAGCACGATTAGATCCTGGCCGTTGGTTCTTGTGGATTCAACAGTCCAGATCCAATAGGGGGATCAACATCAGAGGAGGCAAGGAAAGGGAACAAAGAAACAAGAAACCTCGATTACGATTGCGTGATGGGGTTAGCTCCTGGTTATGGCTCCGGGTCACTTGCGGGGAAAGGGGCTAGGGCTAAGGCTGAAAGGGGTTTAAGGCCTTAATGCAAAAATGAAGATTTTTAAGGATTTTGAAGGGTTTTTTGAGGAATTTGGAGGTTCCGATAGATGGAAGGAGGGATTTTTAAAAACAAATAAAGGGAAATATAAGGTTTAAAAAGAGTATTAGGATGATTTAGAGGTTAAATGAAGGTTTATAGAGGAATTTTTGTGAAGGGAATAAGGGTGAAAAATAGAATTCTTTGTGAGTGAAAGAGGAGTGAAATGATGGAAAATGGAGGCCTTTTTGAGAACAACTTCTTTCACGAACAGTAGGGTTCATTAATGGAAACAATAGTGAAGATTATTTGAAGGATAGAAGACACATGGAGGCTTCAAGAATGATATATTTACAAAGTAAATGTTTCTCTTGAAGGATCAGAAACATATTTAGCCACTTGTTTGCTTTGACAAATTATTATAGGTGGCTAATAGGGTGGAACGTGGAAGTCTCATCTCTGGTTGGTTTTTACATTCAGCAATGAAGAGCTCATTCCTTTCATATTTGGTATGCCAATGTACTGGATTATGTATGGATTCTATTGTTGTTGTATCCATTGTATTTCTGTTGTTATTATGTTGGTTATCAACATGTATTTGATTAGTGACGATGTAAGAATCTATCAATGTTTTTACTTGTAAATTAATACACAATGTATCTATGGTCAAATAGATTGTATTGCAAATTATGATGTAAGGGAGTAATGTTTCTTAGAAATTCCCAGATAACTAAGAGACCCCTATGCTTAAATTCATTCTTTACACCTGTAGATTCAATGTTTGTGACATGTTTGACAAAATACATGTCATGGTTGAGAGGGATCCAGATGGGTTCTTGTTGATGTGATTTCTACTGTATCATTATTCCAATGTTATTTATCATTCCCTAAGTTTTCATGAAGTTCTAGGCAGTGACCTGGGCTCTGGGCCTAAAAAGGTGGCTCAAATTCGAGAGTTGTAGGCACAAAATTGAGAAATTGGGGCTCTGGCCTCAGGATTATTGTGTTCTGCCTGCGGCTATAGCCTCCTAGGTGCTGGCATGCAGTGTCATGCCCGCGGCTAAGGCTCAAAATGGTCAAGAAGCCAGTCTAACCGAGGGTTAAGGGGCCTGAAGGGTTTGGATACCTCCCGGGGATGTTCTTGATGTTGTGTAAGTTTTTTCTGTTAGGTTTCCATCGGTTCCACTATCGCAACGTCATCTAGTAGGGTGAATCTTGTATTAGTAGCCTCTCATCACATGTTTACCCCAGTTGGCTAGCTACTTGGGTAGATGTCGTATGGGGGTGTTATAGAGTGGTTTCAGAGCATGGTTGCGCTCTCCTTGGGTGATGTCTAGTTTCGTTCTCTTTGGGGTGTGTATGGTTTCCGATCTCTTTGTGTGATATCTGATACCATAGAGTGGCATGAGAGCATGGTTCAACCCTTGCACTATATGGGCGGTGTGTTGGTCATGATTTTCTATTGGTTGCATATGTCTTTCTCATAACTATGGTGTATGTATTTGTAGCACTTGTGTTGTGTTGGCCATGGTGGCAGTGGTGTCACCATGGAAGGGTTGATGGTGTTGTCGTCAACATGTTTTCATGAGTGTATGATTGATTATGTGTTGTTCATTCTTGTGCATTGTGTGTGCACACTTTCTTACATGTTGCTACATGTTTTGTATGAATTACTTGTTTATGCTACATCACATATTGGTCGTGCTTCGATGCTATCCATGTATTCTTGTTTGTGTGATGTCATACGTTGAACATGCATTGGTCGTTCATGATTGGTTATACATGTCAAGTAGGTGCATATGGTCAAGTTTGCATTGGTTTGATTGAGGTTGTTGTTCATAAGGTCATTGTATGCAATTATATCATCATGATGATATTTGTATGTTATGATGCTAATGTGTTGGCTGAGATAAAGAAGGATATGCAGATCATTAAGGTGACGTTGCAACAATGGACTTTGGGGTAAGAGCAGGTTTCCATACATGTATGTTAGTTAATGGATTTTTATATGCATTAGGGTTATATATGTGTTTGTAATTCTATTATTATCATGGTTAGATATGTGATAAATTCTAGTTGATCAGTGTAGTCATATGCATTATGGTTATGTGTATGTGTTTCATTCTATGGATTTTATGGTTACATACATGATTGATGTTAGTTAATTAGTGTGATCATAAGAACATGTGTGGGTTATTCAAGCATGTTACTAATTTGATGGTTATGTTATATGGTGTTGATGAGCATGTTATATGTTAACTTCTTGTTGTTATATGTTAGTTAACTTAACGATTAAGGTTATAGCATTAATATTTTGATGTTATATGTATCATGCTAAATTGGATTGGCCTAGGCAGATGGATAGGGTTACTACATTCACGTATGAGTTAATATATGGTGATGTTATGTCATACTAATCTAGGTTGACTACTCATATGTGATTTCTATGCATGAATGACATTTTTTTATGAGTTAATGATGTGAACATGTTAGCTAGTTAGTATTATGGATATCATGGCCTTATTTAGACTGAGTTGATGTGCTGTGAAGTTATATCGTGCTAATCGAGATTGACTGTGTGGGAAAGATAGCCTCCCCCAAGATGCATTAAGGTATGAGCTTGATTATGTCATCTACTTTGTACTTGTTTTGATTATGTCATCTATTTGGTGTTTGAGTGTTGGTGTCTATTATGTTGCCTATTTATTATTGAATGTTTGATTAATCACATGATATGAGTATGTGTTTATAAGGTTGCATGAATAAATGATCTTGTTTTGAAATGGTTGTACTAACATGTTGAGATAGTTGGTATGTACTTGAGCGAAATTAGGTGATAGTTGTAGTATCATGAGCTTGAATATTAGCTGATTATGAAATGTTTGTTGGTATTAGTGAATGTTTACTTAAAATTGATAGATATGTCATCTTGATGTTGATACATATTGTTGGGAATCTGTAATCATCAATATTGGCAAAGTCCGATCACAGAAACAACATTGTTTCAACCAAATTTGGGATTCTAGGTTCTAGCCCTCCTGAATCGGGAGAGGGATATCTCCAATAAGTGCAAAGATGGATTTGTCTTTGAATTTTGGGGTAATGTTTTTAGGCTAGTTATGAAGTCCAAGGGTTTGTTTTGGTTTTTGGATGGTTGAGCATGATTATTATTTTGAGGAGAAAGTTATAAGTGCAGAAAGTTTCAAAGGTGAGAAGTTGCAAGCAAATAGAACAACTTTGGCTAAAAGATAGATATAACGCTGGTTTTTAGTCCATTGGGGTATGGAGTCATATCTGGGCTTTAATTGAGCAACAACATCAAAAGTGATGCAAGGAGCAAGTCATCTATATCACAAGATTATTGAGATTAGAGTGGTGTAATGGAAACAATAAAGTGTTGGAGGGGTGGAAACTGATAATAATTTCACAAAGGATTTATAGTCAGTCCAAACAAGAAAAGCCTCTTAAGTAACTGTTTAAAACCAACCAAGTGCAGGGCTAACCATTGACTTCTTGGGAGAGTTTGTATTAAAGTAGCTTAATTGACAAACAATCCAGTAATCCACATAATTACCTTAAGAAAGTATGAAAACACATAAGAGAAACAAAATGTAACTTAAGATCAGATAAAGTACTTTTAAACCTAGTATGCTTTCAGTCAACACCAAGGGAAACTTTCAGAATCTGCTTTTGGAGAAAAAACTATGACTAGGGCACACCATATCTTCCGTAGTCATCTTTAATAAGAAAAATAAGGAAAATAACTTTCAAGAACAATGTTTAAGGCAAACAGTAGGACGAGGGAACTCCAACATTCCTAACTGCTTAACTGTATTAAATCATTCTTAAATAAACAATTTGGAGGAAAACATTGAGATAAAGCTTATCAGTCAAAGAAGGTTACTGATATACAGTAGGTCCTAACTCTATACATGCTACTCTTTATCAGAGAATAGTGAACAATATGACATACATAGAAGGAAAGAAAAAACAAAGAAAGGTGCACTTAAACAGTGATATAGACCAGGATCCCAAGAAAAAACTTTTATATTGATGTCAAACCAGTTACAGTCTTCAAGTCCAATGTTTCAGTTCAAAAATCATCTTCACTATTCAGCCTAACTAATCTATCACAAGCAGAGCTCCAAGGGCCAATGAATACTATTTACAATCAGACGTTTAAGCTCAAATGTATTTCAAACTTCTGTAACCAACAATTTCTCATCTTCTATTGAGGTATTTATAGAAGAATGAGGAGGTGAAATCTAACAAAAGATATCTTAAGACAATAAATACAGATTCAAGACTTCTCGGCCTTTTGAGGGGCTCGATGGAGAAGTTTACAGGTGGAATACTGTATTAACTCTTTTAGAATAAATATCAAAGCTCGGTGGGAGCTTTTATTGACTTTGAGGCTCTGTGTTACATAGGAGTAACTCTGCAGATATTTTTGCAGTTATTTCCCCTGCAGAAGTAACTCCCTGGCTACGCTGGAGGCGAATATCTTCATTTTATTAATAACTTTGGCCTCTGTGTTGAAAGGTTTGAGGCAACAGGTGGCTCGGTGGCAACTGAGGAATCAATTCGCCTCAAATAAGGCGGTGAAGGCCTTTCTGTCTGTTTAGACACTTATGATTTTCTTTTGACTGTGTTTTAATCCAGGGAATTAGGATTTTGATAATCATCTTTAGCCGTAATTCCCCAAATCTGTCTTTAATCTTATTCTCTGCACTTTGTCTTCAAACTTATACTCTTTGACTGTTCTTTTGAATAAAATAGTGTCTTGTCGATGTGCAGGGCCGCACAGGGCTTTTTATGGTATCGACGCCCATGGAGCATTTGATAAAACGTGAAAATAGAGCCCGGTGGATGGTTCCCTTTAATATTTCAAAGGCATAGGAATTGTCATTCCCTGCCTTTGGGTTTCCTTTATTATAAGGGAAAAACCATTCAAACCTGCAAAATACAAACGAAAATTATAAAATCCGGCGTTTTTTAGGTTTAACTGCTTCAGAGGGCAGGAGAGGAGCGTGGCCTTTGGATGAAAGCATCCAATGGTGGAGATATGCTCGGAATAGACAAAAAAGAAGAGAGGGAGAAAAATAAAGCAGAGAGATTTTGGGCCATCCGATCCGGACACGTGGATGGTCCAGATTCAATTGGCAGATCGCAATCGGGGGTGGCGAGCAGATGGGCCGATCAAAACATGCGATGCGATGAAGTGGAGGCCGTCGATCTACAGATTAGATCGACGGTGGAGAAAAAATCGGCGGAGAGGCCAATCGGCGGAACAAAAAAGTGGATGCGATGTGATTGGTTCTTTTCAATCAACCCATTAAAATATTTAACACGTGCTTTTGGTTTTTATACCAAAAGTTAGGATAAACGGGTTTTTCGATTTTACAAAGGAAAAAACGGATCGGGGAAGAAAAATAGAAGGTATTAAGCACTGGAGGCAGGCCCACAGGATATATATATATATAGAAATTGATGCGATCGGGAGTTTTATAACACAAGGATGATCGCATCGCAATTTTTAAAGACAGCAACAAAACCTGTGCCCTTGAATCTTTCCGATGCGATTAGCGCTCGGGGTAATAACTCTTGGTTTTTCAAAAGAAACATGAATTTGGAGTTATATCAAAGGGAGCTGATCGCATCAGGATTTTTGTATAACAAACATATGCGCTCATTTGATTTATTCCGATGCAATAAGCGCCGATGGGTCTAGCGCTTGGTTTTGGGGAAGGGGCATGTGGGGGAAGTGGTTTAGGACTTAGCCCAAGGGGCTTAATTCCATAGTAAATACTTGTATTTTTTATGAATTTCTCATGGTTTTCAAAGGAATTGGGGGTTTCGAAATAGTTAAAAAATGAGTTTTCAACTAGGGAAAAGTGACTTTCATGAGGGGAAGAAGAGAAATCATGAAAACAAAGGAGTTTTTATGGAGAAAAAGGGGAGCAAATGAAGGAAAGTTTGGAAGAGGGGGAGAGGAAGAATGGTGGTTTTTCAGCAGTTTCTTCTCATGAAATTAGCAGGATTTCTAAGTATAAAATGAGAACAGAAATGAAGGTTTTGGACAGAGGCATGAGGCCTTCAAGGAGTCTTCAAGAGCCAAAAATTTTTTAGTGATAAAATTTGTTCCTTGGAGGCTCAAAAATTCATAGCCACCTTTTGGTATAACAAATATTATAGGTGGCTAACAGTGGCTCCACTTGGGGATGATGCCTTCTTGAAGGCATCAAGAACTTCAGACTTGCATTCTATGGGAGGCTGACCTGTGCCTAATCCATTGGGCTGCCCTTCCTTTGCTGGGATGATCTTCTCTGAAAACATATTAGCAACCATGAAAACAATGGACCTTTCATCAACAAGCTCTCTACCTACCCGATCGTACTAATCTAACATTTTTTCTTCATTCAGAGTGCACTTGGATTGGAAAACTCTTTTCACAACATTTTATTCTTTTGAAAACCAGAAATCTATTCTATTTCTACTCCTTATTTCTCCATGGACTCAGATTAAACAATT